>PVHY01006841.1:0-71515 GCA_004024945.1 Uropsilus gracilis | reverse complement strand
TCTGGCCTCCTGTGCCTGAAGTCCTTCCATTATGCAGAAGAGAGCATGCTATGGGTTCCTGTGTGAGTCGGTGTTTGCTGGTGTGGAGGAGAAATGTCTTTTCCCCACTCACATACCTCTTATGACCTACCAGACTACTGAGGCCTGAAATCCTATCTACACAGTGTTCACAGTGGATGCCTTGAATCAAAAACACAGTCTTAGAAAGTCTATTTATACAATGGAATATTATTCAACAATCACAAAAGACAAACTTATGTCATTACAGCAACAAGGATGGAGTTAGGAGTCATGCTAGCAGAAATTAACCAGAAAGAAAAAAAGAAATGCCAGATGTTCTTGCTGATAGGTGGGATAAAGGGAAAACAAAGAAAAGGGCAAAAAAAGTTTAAACTAACAAACTGACAGCAGAACTAAAGCGCACAGCAAGGGAGGGAAAGGAGGGTGAAAGTGGAGGAGGCATGAACACAGTTAAGATGATGGTTCACGGATGACATGGTGGTGGGAGGACCTTGGGGTAGACAATGGTGTAAAATATATATATGTGTATGTATATATGTATAAATATACACACTCACATATATATATATATATATATATATATGCAATTGATGAAAAAAATTCATGGAAAAAATCATCTTAGGAAGAAAACCCATTTGTGCTTTATCAACCAACTATTTGCAATTCAGGATGAATGAGGTGCCTGAGTTTTGATGACAAAAAAGGCTGCTTATGAGGCTCCTTGAAGCTGAGCCTGACTAAGCCTGGACATCACCCCTCAAGGCACTCTAGTCACACTGTCTAGGGGGACAGGAGGTCTGTGGGGGCAAGGAAACTCCCTCTTAGAATCCCAACACCCTTCTAGTCCTTCAGGTTTGGGGGCACCAGTATCCCCACTTGTGAAGCTCTGGGGTAGTACCTACCATGTAGCCCCTTCCTGGCCAGATCATGCCAATGTAGCCCAACCCCTGCCCTTCACAGTGAGTCAGAGCTGAGTTGGGAGAGATGGGTGACTTGTAGGTTGGGGCAGCTTTTTCCAGACCCTCAATATTTAGGCAGAAAACTTTTAAAAACTATATTATCTATTTGATCAATGACATTTTTTCTCACATTCTGGCTGCCCCTGTAGCTTCTCTGACCTTATCATCTGTGATCTGTCCCCATATCCCCACATGCTCATCCCTTCCCGGATTGGCTCCCCCACCCAGTAAGAGTATAAGCTCAATCTCACCTGTTCCCTTCTGAATTTCTGCACTTTTATGCTGAGCAGTGGATCAAGTTGTAGTTTTATTTTTTTTCCTGTTTTCCAGGCCCAAAGCCCCTGAGAATGATTCATCAAGGATTGAAACACCACAAAGTGGAATCAATAAATTAAGCTAAAAATCACACTTCAGATCAGAGATGGAGAGTAGAGAGGGGATACAACTATTTTTCCACATGCAATTTAAGTTTTGGAAGGAAAAACAAATCTGTTACTTGTTTATTTTTTGGCTATTTGAATGAATTCTCTGATCACCATAGCAACACAAACCCACCCTGATCATCATTGTGAACTGAATGAGAGTAAAAAAGGATATGTTTTTTTCTAGTGGCTAGAAAAGAAAACAAGAAATCAATTGTACTGATTTTTGGACATACACTGGGGATATTATTAATTAATAATTAATATTTAAGTTAATGTTACCTAATGTCTACTTAGAAGTACAGTGGATTTGTATAAAATAGAGAAGAAACTGACACTGTGACCCCATTTTAACAGTCTTCTATTATTCTCAGTCTTCCTTTTCATAAATCCCAATTTTATCTTCTTTTTACCAGAAATGCCATTTTTTGAAGTTTTTGGAAGTTCTTTTTCTCTCATTTATGATTTTGTGTTGGCTTTATAAAGATTCCCAGTCTTTACCTTCGAGTGGCTTCTATTTCACAATTGAATGATAAGAAGTGGATTACAATGTGACTTACAAGATACTTAAATGACAACAGCAGCTAAGTCTGTAAATATTTTGTTATTGCTATTTTCTCATTTCTTGTGAGTTTTGCAGTAGGATCTGGCATTCAGGAGCTGCTGTCTATGTTGGGAGCCATGAGGTGCCAGCTGGGGACGGAGTAGTCAGGCAGGTGACTCGGCTGCATCCCGGGAGACCCCTGCCTGGATATACCTGCATTTGCCACCACAAAACAAAAGGGTGATATGTCATCAGGCAGGTCACCTGTGGTTACAGCTTCTACCATCGATTCCCAGCATGTATGTGTTCTCAGTCCTGTGTTAAAAGCTAAATGAGGGGGACTTTCCTGCCCTGGTATAAACTCATGGTTTTCCTCTGAGACCCCACCTTACTGGCCCCTCCACCTCAGGTGTTATGTGCTATGGTGATGCCCTCAGCCTAGTTTTTGCTGTGCTCAGATGTAAAAAAGGATGTTTTCCCTCCTGATGCTCCCTCATCTTAATCCATCCATTCACCACATGTTTTTTTGTGAATGTTATTAGGTGTCATATTCCTCCCCCAGAGAGGGGCTGAGTATTCCAGGATCAAAGCTAATGCATGGTGGGAAAACTTTCATTGATTACATATGTTGTGTGTGTGTGTGTTTACACCATTGTATACCCAAAGGTTCTGCCGCCACCATATCACCTTCGAACTGTCATCCTAATCCCTTGTGCTCATCCCTCCTCCACCCTTGTGTGCTTTAGTTCTGTTGTCAGTTTGTTAGTTTGAACTTTTTCTTATCTTTTGTTTGTTTTCCCCACATACCACATGTAAGTGAGACCATCTGTTGTTTCTCTTTTTTTTTTTTTCTGGCTTATTTCCCCTATCGTGATTCCTTCTAGCTCCACCCATGTTGCTGCAGATGACATTCGTTTGTCTTTTGTGATTGCTGAATAATATTCCATTGTGTAAATATGCCACACTTTTTGATCCACTCATCTGTTTGGGTGGTGTCCATATACTAGCTATTGTAAGTAGTGCTGTAATAAGCATAGGAGGGCAGATGTCCTTTGAATGAGTGTTTTGGTGTCTTTTAGGTAGACTCCCAGAAAGTGGGATTGCTGGATCAAATGGCAGTTCCATGTCCAGTGGTCTGAGGTCCCCCACACAGCTGTCCCTAGTGACTGGACCAGTTTGCATTATGGTGGGAAATCTTGCACAGCTGGATCTTTGTTATCTTCAGGGTAGTATTATGGGACAGTATCCACTGTCACATGGTGCTGGTTGTCTCCCAGCTTTGTTACAGCTTTGTTACAGTCCAATGCACTGTCTCCACTGGGATGCTACGGCAGGGACACTGCTTTGTCACCTGTGCAGGTGGCTGTGAAGTGCATCTGGGTTGTGAAACTACCACCATCACTAACCACAGAGCCTCTCCATGGAGGATACCACACCCTGGGCAGAATGTGGCTTCTGTTCTTGACTTGTACATAATCATCCTCACGTGGGTTCTGTATTGATGATTTGTTCCTTTGGATTGGTTTAAGCTCTTCAGTATTACATTGATTGAAATTATTTTTGTTTTATATTTATTTTTTTTACACCATTGTCTACCCTATAGTTTTCCCACAACCATTACCCATAAACCATGACCAGGATCACAATTTTCTTTTCTTCATTCATATCACTAGCAGTATTTCATCCTTTTCTGCTATTAATAGAAATTAAATAAATAATTTCAAGCTAACATTGCCATCCACTGAAGTGAAGTCACATCGACTATGACCCATGCTATCAGGTGTGTGAATAGCTACAGTGAAAAGGGAAGTTCTCCAATGTCTCAGCTTATCCCACAGTCATATCTTAATATGTGGACCTTGACTTTTCTCATCTTACAAAGAGGAGGTCTATGACACATATTAAACTTTTTAAACTCAAACTTTCAAATTAAAAATGCAGGTTTGCTAGGCATTTTGTTCAGAGGAAGGGAGTCGTGAACAAATAGTGATTGCATGTTTAAGACAGAAAAATTGCAGATTTAGAAAATATAGGGAAAGATAGTGATAGTCAGATTTACCTACAGTATCAAAAAAATTGACCTAAACAAATGTTGACATCCAGTATTTTCTTGGGTTTGTGTTGACATGATCACCACCAGAGTTCAGTCTTTATTTGCTAAGTTATTTTTATGCATATTTGAATATCTTGATGTTTCTTTGCACAATGATTATTTGTAATTAAAATAAAGAAAGGATGGTTTCTACATCTTTAAAAATCTCCTGTAATTAAAAACAAGTCCATAGATGTAAGCACCCTGATCTTGACTGCAGCATTATTGATAACAGCCAAGAACTGGAAATTATCTCATGTTCAACAGCTGACAAAATGGTGAGGAGGATGTGCTGTCAATACACAATGGAATACTTTTCAGCTATAAAAAAAGATGAAAACCTGCCATTTGCAACAGCATGAAGGCCCTAGAGGGAATTATGGTTAGTGAAACAAGCCAGACAGAGAAAGAAAAACACCCAATAATTTCACTCACATGTGGCATATAGAGAAAAATAAACATCAACTAAATATTACAAAAATAGACTTTTGAACTATTAAAAAATCCAGGTCCATGCCTTGCTTCTATTTTGAGAAGACTAAATTTCTTGCTAAATGTTGTAATGTTGCAATACATTTTGTGTACTATAGGCTTGCACTGTGCTGGGTCCTTTAAGAGATGATTGCTAGAAGTTGAGACAAATAAATGTGTATTAATTAGGCGGAACTTTGGGTTTTTGATTTGTAATTGCTTAAGATAGGTAGAAATAAGAAAGGATCCATGTTAAAACCTGACCTGTATAAACAGATAACACTGCTTTCATATCACCACAATGCATTGAAAAAACTGTATTTCACTTTAATCCAAATTTTGTCCAAGCTGGTGGCAAATATTTATTCTTTGTTACTGTGTGCAGAGGGTCTTTCTAGGAGCAATAGCTACAACTATGAATGAAAAAATAAATTACTTTGCTCCAGTATAGCTGATCTTGTAGTAAAGAGATATAACAACGTACAGATTAATGAATAGGAGGTCACTTATGACTCTTTCACATCAATAATAAATACTGGGATGCACTTACCTAAATTTTTAAATTCTGAATTCATCCTTGAAGATAAGATTTAATTAACGTGTCACAAGCAATGGTAATGGAAACTGATAAGATGAAGAAGTATTCATCATTTATATTGAGATACAGGTTTAATAAACTTTCTCTTACTACCTACAAAATAATTAGCTAACCTACATCAGGAAGGTCAGGTGTTTTTGTAATGTCTCATAAACAGAGAGGCTATCTTTATAATTATAAGTTAATACTGTCATTTTTACACCTAGAAGGTTAATTTTGTATTATGAAAGTAAATTGAGGCCTTGAAGCTCTCACTCTTGTATGATTTACTGTGCAGTTACTGAATCTTGGTTTAATTTGGTCTTTAGCCAGTCCTCGCGAGATATTGAAGAATGTTGGATGCATGTTGATGTACTATCTGCACCCCCAAAGGTGCCCTCCAGTGTGGAAGGGCCATGAATGTGTTATAAAGGTAAAATAAAAGTTCTGCACTTGGTGTCTCGCAAACACGATTTGTGAAACTCCAGACACTGCCAGGTGATCACTCCTCACCTGTCCTGCTGGGATGGCCTGGTGGGGCACTCTGACACATTTTACAGTTCGGATAAATAACTAGCTGACATAGTTGCAGAGCAGGGAATAAAACAGAGCTTCTTTTATGATGTATCCCATAATACAGCAATGCTACTGCTTCCTCTAAACTAGTCACTATGTTCTTTTTTCCAGGAGGCTTGAATCATTTCTTCTTTTGATATCTTGTCTTCCCAGTTGGCTTGGAGACTGGGCCACATCTTCCAGTTTGTGTGATGTTGGTCTCTCGTCGATGCTTAGAGTATCTGGCATTTATTTTGAAGTTGCTAAGATTTTTATTTTATGAGACCAGCAGGCAGCAAATGGAAAGATCACAAATGCTGGGTCATGAGGTTCACAGATACCTTCTGCCTGCATATCGGCTGCCGCCTCCTTTGCAGGGCAGGTGTCTCCCTAACGTGTTGCCTCTTGGAACAACAGAGCTGCATCTCCCTGGCTTTTACAAATGAGGTAATGTAGACAACACCAAAATTGGATTCAACTCCTCTGAGAAACTTATTAGGTAAATACACATTATTATGATCATAAATAATAATAATTTATTTTCCAAGGCACAATGCTAGCATAAAAGTCATTTGGGTAGGCAAACAAATATTTGTCATTTGTATGGAGGTTTTATCAAATACGGTGTCTACTCAGAGATAATAGATACTTTAATGGATTTTTCTTACGAATGCACCTCAAGGTTTAGAAGCAAATAAACACCTTGTTAAAAATATCATCCAAGACTAACAATAATTTTTCTAAAATTGTTATGTCCTGCCACATTTGTAGAATGAATACAGTAGAACACCACAACCCTTTGGGAAATCAAATTTGTTTCCTTTTCATTTATTCTGTCATTTACGTTAGAGACCCAAATTCTTCAGACTTTCTGGTCTTAGGTTTTTATGAGACATAAGATAGTTCAGATTTGAGTATAGTTTTTATATTCCTTGATGTCAGAGAAAAACAAATTGCCTGTTCATTTTCATAAGAGTATTACAGAATCTCTCCATAAGACCAGAGTAACTGTCAATAATTTTCATAGCTTGGTGATCTTTGTGTGGCTTTATTAATCTCTGGTAATATAAGAAGTCCATAAATTATAGTAGTGAGAGAAACCTGAAGAGACTATGAAAAGCCAAAACTGAAGGAAATTCAGTGATTATTATGTATGTTTGAAAAATTATCAGCGGGAAGAGGACACACCTTGCTTGGTGTTGTGACAGAGGTAGAAATGGAAACCTTAGCAGCAGATTACAATTGAGAATATTTGTATTCACTGTACACAGAAGTTCTTAGTAAAGTTCTAAAATAGAGGAAGTATATGCTTCTCTCTTAAGCATATTATAAAAAGGATTCCTAACACTTCTGGGAACTTAAGCCCCAAGGAGCCCAAGGGTCTCTTAACATTAAATTCTGGAAATTGCGTTTGAATTTCTGTTCTTTACTGAAAAATCCTTACTGGCAAACTTCTGTAGTTCTCAACTTGATGTCACCCTCCAATTTCCCAAGTGTGCTAGCTAAAATGCTTTTCTGAATTAAAATGCTAAAGTCATCTTGTTCATATTGATCTCTCTGAGAATTTGTTATAACTCATCAGTCACCAAATCCCACAGAAACTTATTTCTCAGTACAATTCTCAATCAAGATGCTATTTCTTCTTTTTCTATAAGGTAATCAAGGGTCTTATCATTTAAGAACTCTATTATCACAATAATACCTTAATAAGTCTTACTAACATTTATATATTTATTCCTGAATGTGAATTTCCTTGTAGACCTAGATTTATTATATCACTGTCACTAAGACTATACCATTCCTTTCAAGGAGGAGGAGAAATTTCCCCCCTACTTCTCTGCTATTCTTGGGTTGGTTGAATAATCAAATTCATGTCAGACACATTCTAGGAGGAAAACCCAGTATAGGAATCTACTTGGACATGTGAATTCCAAAGAAAATGAGGCAGAATAGGGATCTAAATCCTGAGTTAATAAAAAGATTAGGAACTGTGGCTTCAGGGAGAGAGTAGGAGGACTTGCAAGATGAGTAGAAGGTGACTCATGATTAGAACTAGATGTTGTATAACTAGATATTTGCCCTATCATATACAAATATTATATGATTATTCTGAGAATAATTCTAATTATGAATAAGCTCCCAACTTTCATTCTTTAGATAGTTAAAACTCTCTCATGAACCTGCAGGGTCTTAATTGACCTCAGAAATAATTCACATGCCAAAGTGGCCTGCCTTGAGAAGACTTGTTCTGAGAATCTTGGGATGTTCAAGCCTTCACTTTTTTAGCTCTTTTAGTGTAGTTCATATTTTCCCTGTCTGGTATTTAAAATCTTAATGGGGATCTACCTTATCAACATTTCCTTTTACTTTTTAAAAAATATAGCCAACTTATCACTCTTGTATGTTCCTCTCAGAATACTTCTTAAGATCACTATTTCTGTGATGGATTCTTTCAAAGCTAAGTCATTAAAAATGGAAACTTTATTTGTAAATCATATTTATATTTGCTGGTTTTATTTCTCTACTCTTCTGAAGAAAAGGTTTACTCGCATAGCCAATAATTATAAGAAATTAATTTCCTATACTATCTTACCCCACAGTAACCATTTTTAAAAATTTTGTAGTACTTTTGACTCTACCATATGCTATTCATAAAAAAGATCCTTCACTTTTAAAAGTGATTTACCCTACTTTCTTTGTATGTGGATTTATTTATATGCATGAATGAAAGCTATAAATATCATCTTGCTAGCTAGTTTTAAAGTTAGGACTCTTTCATTTAATCTGATATTTTTCAGAATCTGAAGCAATGTATTACATGAACATTTATTGAATATACATTAAACTACTATTAAATGAGGGAATAAGGAATTCTAAGTAGTGAATGTTAAATGGAGGAAAGTGGCTTCCCAGAGAGAAACAGCCAAGATTTCAGTCAGTAGATATGCTTTTGGTCATTCTCTTAGTGTGGTAAGAGAAGGGGCAGTCAGGACTGTCAGTGGAGTGAGCCCACTGGTGTCTCCTGTTCTGTTTTGATGAGCATCATGCCATGGGTTATTAGTCCTCAGAACATTCTGGGTTAAATCAGATAACTCACTGCACATAATTCTCATTTTGCTGTGAGAAATTTAGGCTTTATTACATCTGAAATACTATGGAGCACATCATCTTAACTTTGAATTTTTACAACATAGTTCAAGATGAACAGAGATTTTAGTGAACTTGATTCCTATCATCAGTTCATTTATTAGCAAATGTAATGATGGAACTATAAACTTGTCACTCCAGGTGGCACTAATGAACTCCTTTTTTGAACTCCCTCAGCAATGATATTTGAATTAAAATGAATACCATGTCTCTATATCTAAAGGTATAAGGACTGTATTTGTAGGTGATCTTGTCCTTGTTAGTGGTTGACATGTCCTTTGAAGAAAAAATGTTATCTCTCACCCCAAGTTTTATTTGAATCTCCTCATCTTAAATCTAATTTCCTATACTATTGGCTATGCAAGTAAACCTTTTCTTCAGAAGAGTAGAGAAATAAAACCAGCAAATATAAATATGATTTACAAATAAACTTTCAATTTTTAATGTCTTAGCTTTAAAAGAATCTGTCACAGAAATAGTGATCTCAGAAATGTCCATCTACAAGCATTAAATAATAATCAGCCATTCACCAATATCATGCCAATAGTGTTGATATCATGGATCATATAACTGAGAGTTTACTGTAGATGCAGAAATTCACAATTATAGATGAAGTAATTGTTATGAACAAAATGTGTATTGTGGTAGAAAAGTATATGATAGGGGACTGGATTAATTTGAAAATTATTAAGTATAGGGATTAGGGATAGTGTCAGGGTTAGAGATGCTTTCCAAAGTATTGATATTCAAATGAAAAGTGAGAAGAAGAGAGGGGTTAGCTAAATGACACTAGGGATTGTGTGGGGATGAGCCTTTAGATATAGCAAACAACATGTTTGGTAGCAGGAAATTATTTAACTCTTCAGAAGAACAGAAAAGTAATCACTGTGCCTCGGGAACACCAAAAAAAGAAATGAATATATGAGATTTGTGGAAAAGTATGGAGAGGTCCTATCATAAAATGTCTTACTAAAAATGAAGGGGAGGTTGAATTTTACTTTAAGAATAATGGGAGACTTTGCTCTTAGGCTGTGATGTGTTCTAAAGATTAGTCTGATTGGAAAGAGAGAACACTGGAAGCAGGAGACCAATTAGGAAATTTTAACAATGGTTCTAGAAAGAGATGATGACAGCTTGGGTTGAGACTGCAACACAGAAATAGAAGGAGGTGGATAGATCTGAGCTATATTTAGGAGAAAGAACATGATGGCTACTCTGGACTAGAGGATAGGAGAGATTGAGCTATTCTTTTCACTAGTGAGAGTGTCACTAAAAGAGAACTTGTAGGAGAAGAGATTTTGAATTTAGCTTGGGACAATTTGAGTTTCGGTTGCTTGAGATATGAAAAGGAGATGATGTGGAATAACAGGCAGGAGTAAAACAAAGAGCCTACTGTGTTTACAAGCTAAGGTAACAGAGCTCTCAAAAGGATGAAATGGTCAAGGCGATTGAATTTGTTGAGAGGTTTTTTGCGTGCTTAAAAAACCTGAATGATTACATTTTTTCTTTAAACTAATCTGCTGTATCTGTCCTTGCAGCACACAAGGGAGTCAGCAGCCCTTATTACAGATCTGGTTTTTCCATGAATTTTTTCTTAGACATGGTGACATCTTTTTCTTTTCCTTTCTCCTCCAACTGTTGTTAACCTGAAATGATAATCTTAGTTCAATATTTCCTAGTGATTCTGAGATAAAGGCCTGTAGCTGGACCCTGAGTTGTTCATTGAAAGATGGGCCAGTGGCAAGGCTCACTGTGTAGAGAAAGGTTGAACTGACCGGGCGCTGTGGATGCAGGGCCACCCGTGTCTTGGTGGGGAAAGATGAACCCAAGGAGCAGTAGCCATTTTTGAGTGAAGAGGACAAGCAAACATGATCAGATTCATCTGAACCTTTGTAGGCTTCGGAAAGGCCAGAAAGGACAGTTCATGATGTCACATTAAGTCAGCACTGGCCATGTTGTTTCTACTGGTTTTCCCGAGGTGGTGAGTTCAGCATTTCCTGGCATCTTTTCTTAGCTTTTCCCAGCATTTCCTTCCTTCTCAGTTATCTGCAGGGGGAGCACTGATGGATAGAGCTGTAGCCTTAGGTTGATGTCTCTTCAATTAGACACTCTGATTTTTTTCCTTCCTCATTCTACTTCGCAATCTTATCAGTTTATGGCCATTGCCAGAGAAGGAAGCATAAATCCACGGATGATGATGTTGGGCAGACTCCTGCGTGAGATGTGCCCCTCAGAGATCTTCCTGGCACCATGGTTTTGACCAACTTGAATCTGGATCTTGGAGAAAACTAGAAACAATAAATATGATCACCACCCATCCTCAAAGATCTGCCATCCACCTTCCCTCCAAATGGCAAGTCAGTGTAGGTGCGGACTATTTGCTTTGCTCTTCTGTCCAAGTTGGGTGGAACGATGTTTTAATGCATCTTTTTCGGTTAGATATTTATATTCATAACCTTTCACTCGTTTTTCTCTTAGCTCATGCAGGTAGCTTAGAATTCAAACTCAGAATAATAATTTGAGGATTATGATAATCAGGCTGGTCCTTCGTTCTCTTCAGAATCTGCAGATGACGTTCTCAAAATCGTGTTCGAACTTTCACCAGACTCGACCAAGGAGGTATTTTGCTGTTGGAACAGAGGAAGCAGGGACAGTGAAAGAAGGGGAGTCTGTGTCTCCCTGCTGTTGCCCTGTCAGAGGAAGGTCGTGCAGATCTCTCCTTTGCCTGCATGCAATTATGATGGGTTGCCAGGTGTCATGCATCACCTTTATCATGATAAGAAACAGGTAGCTTTAAACGGGAGCACTGGCGATCCATCAGGCGTTTGGCAGTCGATCAGCCCCGTTGTGAAAGGGCCGCAATATCGCTGCTGTGCTGTGCAGGCTGACAGAATGTGAAATGGGAATCTCGGTGCCTAGGTAGTTGACGGTAAATCAGATTTGATTTTCCCTCTGAGAGCACAAAATGAAACTTGTCGTTATCAGGAAGAGAAATGAAATCTTTAAATATTTCTCAATGTTTTGTCACTTCTGCCTGGAGGGGTGATTTAACATAAAATTTCCCCAAAGTAGGAAGTGCAGGTATTATTTCATTTCATTTCAAAGATAAACTTCACAGTTTTCCCTATAAATTATTTGAAAAGCCCCCAATTTGCAATTGTGGAGGTAGCTGGAGATCAATGGCTTTTTAAAATAAAATAGTATTCATAGAAAAATGTGCTGTGTCCCGTCCCCCGCTGTCAGCCTGTGGAGCTGACCCAGTAACACCTTACATCTCTGTGAATACAGTGCCAGGGCCAAAAGAAATTGCTTATAAATGGTTTGAATTAACTGTGTTTCCAAACAGTTTGTTTATTGAACTTTTGACTGCATATTTCCTTAATGTGACCTGTGGTTCCTGGTTTTCATGTTTCAAACTCCTATTTGCTTTTTATCTCTTCTTCCATCCTACTTAATGACAATAAAACTGCAAACTTCCTATTTACCCCAAGACTTAAAGTGCCATTTTAAAGGAAAAAACCCTTTAAAAAGTTAATAAGAGTGCAGCTGAATAATGTATGCACATGGCAGGGGGAGGAATAAAATATCAACAACAATGAAAATCTTCCCGTGACCCAGAATCACTGTTGACATTCTTGTGTATCCCCGAGGACACCATTCATGAGTATTTTTTATTTAATGCTGGATCATTCATTCTCATTTCCAGAGCACTGGAGACTGGAGCTTTGTGATTTTTATTTTTTGGTTGTAGAGTTCAAAATAGAATATTTGAAAGGGTTTATTTGTATGCTCTCTTCAGGATTTTATTGCAGAAGTGATAGCTATTTTCCTTCTGCTTCTCCTAAAGAAAGAATAAGAAGGATGAGCATAGATGTCTGGTTACATTTGAAGGAAAATTTTTTGATGGAATTCTTAGTTCTAGGACAGATGCCTGTCAGTCTCTAGGATATCACCACTGGCAACAGTGCCCTTTGTTTGTTGACCTGCTAACTTGACCAAGTGAAAGAAACTTCCCCCAAATCTCCACTCAACAGTGAAGCACTAGGTTAAAGTAAACAAACTTCAGTGAATTCCAGCCTTAGTTTGAGTCATAAGTATATAAAGGATTATAGCTCTCCAGATAGTCAATTCTGAGAATGGGTGAAAGTGAATGAATGCATTATCTCCACTTTCTCTTTCTCCAGCACTCTGGAAAGAAGCAGTGCTGGAATCCCTTTAGGTTGACCGGGTAATCATATACCATTAATCTGATCAGAATAATGGAGTAAATTAGTTTCTACTGTCATGTTCATATGCAACTGAAGACCAGAATAAGGTTTGTTTAGTTAGTATTTAGGGAGCAGAGATCATATGCTAAGCAGCTGACAACTTACTAGAACTCAGCAGCAAATCCATAGACAGAAACCCAGGCTTCTGTGGGCTTAGATTCTTGTGTACAGAGTAGGAGACAGATAGTAAACTAGAGGAACAAATAAACAAATAAACCATTAATGTAAGAAGGTTTGAGTAAGGATTGAAGCCAGGGAAATAGTGTCCTGATACAAGACTCCTACCCAGAAATTCTGTCTTTAAATCCTATGACACTGTGATTTCTGTAGATGCCACAGTTTGAGATGGATTCATAAGTGTGTTTTTTTGTGGCTCATTAATTATTCTCCAGGTAAACCATGAATACTCAGCAATTACCATGAAAAGGAAAATGGTTGGAGTATCCTCAAAGTCCAGGGAGTTAAAGAAGTCTATTTTCAAGCAAATAAAAGCTTTGTTATTTGGCTTCTGTTGAAAGACTCAGCTGCGGATTCTTGTTTACTTCTAGGATTGTATCAACAAGAATTTGGAGTACTCAAAACACCCAAGCCAGATGTTTTAGGTGTATTTATTTTCTCAAAATAATCCATGTTGATGGATTATATTTCATGTTATGAATGAAACTCCCTGTCTTAGTTTCTCCTTCTCCATGTTTCCCTTTTAGTTCAGTCAAGAGCAAAAGAACATTCATATTGGATAATACAGCACATGTTGAATGAATTGGACAAATCTATTTAATTTATAAGAGTTAATATGATTTTAAGAAAAGAAACATTATAGAACATTAGGGTGAGGAAGGGATATTATAGGAGCCACCGGATGACCCTGTCTGAAATAATTTTTATCTAAGTGTATCACTCAAAATTGAAGCACAGAAATAGAATCAGTGGGATAGATGGATGGATGGATGGATGGATGGATGGATGAATGGATGGATGGTGTGTAGATACATGCATGACAGACAGACAGAGAGACAGATGAGTGGATGGATAGGAGGATGGATAAATGGTTGGGAACAGGGATGGAAGGGAAGGAGAGAGACAGAGACATTAGTACAAGTAATTTCCTTGCTTGAATGTGGGAACTGGCTGAGCAAGTCTGAAAGCCATCAGGACAATAATCAGAAAGGAAGATGGAGGGCCAGTCAGAACACATGGGCATTGGTGGAAGTTGTCCAGATGCAGAATTTCTTCTCTTCATGAATTTTAAGCCTTGCTTTTAAACACTCTCAAGGGATTCAGTCAAACCCACCTGACTGATTCCCACAATCTGTCCTATGCAGAGTCATCTGATGAGGGTCATTGAATACATCTGCAGGGGTCTTTCACAGTAACACCTGAAAGAGTGCTTGACTGAGTAACTGGAGATGTTATTTAGCTAGACTTATACATGGGGGAAAAAAGCCCACACTATTCACCCTGTGTGTGTTCTGAGAATCTCCACTGGCATATGTGCAGCCAATTCCTGCAGTACAAACTTTCCATGTAAGGACTTTTGAACTTAAAAAAAAAAAACAAAAACCTTCTTGCTTCTATATGAAAAGCATGCCTTTGTCTTTGCAATGGCCTTCATGTGTCAGGACCACAAGAAATTTATTTTCTACAGAGAGCATAAATCAGTCAGTCCTTTGGTAGACTTAGGATACCAATGCCTTTCATACTCACTTCATGTTAAAAGAAAATCACACACACAAAAAAAACCCAAACAGAGTATCTGTCTCCTATTTCTCCATGACTGCAAACTCAGTGTTCATCCCCTCTCACGAGTGCTTATTTTTTCATGGGGAGACATTAGGTCTCCACAGGTGGACATTATGGCTAGAGGATGGCTATCACCAGCCATGGAGATCTTTTTGCTAAAACCAGACCAAGCCTGGACAGAGAATATACTTTTGGTCAAGAAGATGTGAATGGAAATATAATGGAGGCCTTCCAGAAAGATTTATTACCCTGATGAAACCGAAGCACAAAATAAATAGGCCCCTCCACTCCACCCTCTGCCTTCTTGCTGAGAGTGGGCAGAGTGCTCTGTGATGCTGAACACCAAGTGGACATGTAGGCTTGGAATGGACACTCCTGGGGACCGTGCAGGTAGCAAGCAAAAGAAAAATCCTGTTGCCTCGCTGAACTAATCTGCATAGCCCCTGTCTAGTAGTAGTGACATTAAATATCGGGACCATAGTGTGCTGCCAGGAAGTGCCCAACCATAATACTCAATACAAGGGAGGGTCGGAAGGGCCTAGTCACCCCTGAACAGCTGCCTGGGGTCACACTGGAGCCCTGACGTGGATGAAGCATCATCGGTCTGTAACCCTAGAGAGCAAATAACCACCACTGAGTCCATGCAGCTGTGACCCACTGAGTGATTGAATAAGTGATTGAGTAAGTAAATGGGGAAGAAGAGACTCTTTCTCCCATATTTCTAGTGTAGATTCTCTGCCTTTTAGGCAGGGGGCATAGACCCCTTGATTCAAGTATGGCCCGTGCTTCGTGGCTTCCTTCCCAAGGACAGACCAAACGGGGGGAGAGAACTATTTAGTAGGAAAATCTGAAATTAGTGGCTATTGCTGTTGTAAGATGTCATTAGCCAAGTGGCGTAAAATGAGGACACAGGATAGTCTGCCAGTTTTGTGGGATGTACGCATGAGGATCAGCTGGAGTTGAGGCACTGGCCGGTGTGAGGGGCGAGAACTGCTTTCTGGAAGCCCAGGGAATGTGGAAGCTTCCAGGGCTTCTGGAAGCCCTCTTCTCTTGCTTTGTCCAGTTTTGAGAGACTCCTTGACTCATGCCTACCTTCCAGGTTGGCTGGGACACTCTGCTCACTTGCAGTTGCATCCTTAATCACATCCCTTTCATCTGCAGGCACCCCAGGGAGAGCAGGACACCTTTCCTATCTGGGTACCAGCCTTATTTCAGCATCCTCCACTCCTTTGTGGGAGGAGTCTGATAGAGCCAGGGTGCCAGGGTCGGGAGTGCAGACACATTTCCTACAGAGTCTGTCTACGCCATGTGCCTCTGCAGCCAGGGGCCTGGGCTCACACCAGCAGCGACAGTCATGCAGGTGACCTGTGCCCTTCTTGGGTGACATCAGCGCGACCTCACCTGCGTGGTCTTCTCCCAGCATCTGATCCCTGTCTGATCATGAAAATACATTAGATAAATCCAAGTTGGGAGACATCATATTGAAAAAACAGATTTCTTCTCTTGTACTTCACAAGGAAGGAGAAAACTGATAGGGTAAAAGCGTTAGAGGAAAAACTCTAGATAAGAGCACATTACAGAGAAATACAGAGGATGGCAACTTAAAGACTGGAATTGTGTGTATCTTTCTTCCCATCACGGTAGCCTCATTGCTTCCAGCAGAATACATGTATACAGTGGCTGTTCCAGAAATATCTGTTGATTTAAGTGAAAGGAAAATAGTTGGTGAATAATTTGTGAAGATCTTGCATGCCAAATGGGGAAGTTGAGCCACTTAAAGATTTTGAGAAGAACATGATTTGAGCTGTGCTAGGGAAAGACTAATCTGGCCAAAACCCCTGCAATTTAGATTGAAAAATGCAGATTAGAAGGAAAAGGAGAAGAAGGAAAATATTAAGCTTGTACAGAAAAGGAGTTACAATTATATTTATCTTATTTACTTACTCACACAGTCTCCAGGCTTTTAAAAATTAATTTATCATTTATCTTTATCAAATGAACACCTATTTTTAAAAGTTGGAGGTTTAAATTAGAAAAAATTCAACACTTTCATCTGTTTCTTTTTTTTTAGTTTTTTTTTAATTTTAGAAATAAGTCAATGCTTTTACTTGTTTCTTAGAGTATCAAACTCCTTTCTTCTAAATTTGAAATGTATATGATTTGTTCTTGACTTGAAATCCCAGAAAGTACCTGTTGACGAACTGCTCTGGAAGGTGAGTGTTTGTCTTTCTTGGTGAGTAATGATAAGGTGGGTCTGGTGTGTCCATTGAGGTGTTTGGTTCACCTGAAGGTCCTTTGGTCTTGTCAGAAAGGTCCACATAGACAGGTGTCCCTGACTGTCATAGGCATTAAACTTTAATCTTACAAGGTTAATGGGTAAAACTTCCCCCTCGTGTCTTCTCTGCACTGGGAGCAGCTCCCAGCTCCATCTACTCACCCCTAAGTTTATCAGAAGTGTTGGCCTGGTGTTATCTCATAGTCTCCTTACTTACCCTCAATATCAACAACACTGGCTTGTCCGTGACTTTGGAAGGCTTCCTTCCTCTTCATTTTTGACTTTTATTAAGTTACAAATTTTTATCTTGGGGAAAACTTTCTGATTGTGTATTCAATATCCTCTCTAGTAATGGGACTGTTTAGATTTTCTGTATCTTCATGATTCTGTCTTGGTAGGTCAGATATTTCTTGTAATTTGTCTGTTCTAGTTTATCTCCTTTGTTGATGTGTAATTACTCATGGTGGTAGCTCATGATCCTACATATTTCTTAGTGTCATTTATACCAGTGTTTCCTCTTTCATTTCTGATTACCCTAAATTCCTAAATTTACTGATTTTTCTTCAAAGTTGCATCAAATTTTCCTTTTCCCTGCATGTCCACAGCATAGCTGGCCCCCTCGAAGGGAGTATACAATATAGACAAGGAGAGCTCCAGATTTAAGGAGCTAGAGTGGGAACTTAAATCCTAAGAGATAGAAGTAGAACCCCTGACTTCTTGTGCCCACTACTAGCACCTCCATCAGCTCCCAGACAATTCCAAGCAGATTTCTCTAAGATTTGACAAAATGATAGAATCTCAAGAATATTGGTAAAACTAAAGAACTTGTTGAAAAATGGCTCTTCAAAAATGAAAATGATATAAACAATAGTACTTAATTCACAGATGACCTAATAGGACCTAAGGCAGCATCCTTATCTAAAATACACTGAATTATCTGTCATGGAATATGTTTCACTAGGAGGGGTGAATAAAGACTATGACTGGCTTTATCTATATTAAATCACTTGGACAGCAAGTGAATTCAGATAATTTCATGTTTGTGGTAAGAGGGGATTAAAGACTTAGTGTTCAAGAATTTCGGGGTTTAGGAATTGCAGTGAAGACTTTATTCCTCAGTCTTGGAAGGCAGCTAATGCCTTCAACTCCTTAGTTTTCCCAGGGCTGTTAGTTGTGGTCAGTGTCCAGTGTTTGTTGTCTTTTTCCTTTGTCAATTTAGGATTGTCTCTGCTCTGGTAAGTGTAGTGGTGCCCTAATATTCATCTTCCAAAGACATATGTCTTCCATCTAGTCTCTGGTGTGTGTATATTGTCTTACACACTGCCACCCAAATGTAGTTAAGTTAAATTCAAGAGGAGAATTTATCCAGGATTATCTGGGGGAGTATGAATGAGGATATTTGGAGTTAGAGCCCCGCCGAGGAGATGATGATGTGAAAGGGAACAGAGAAAAGAGGCCACAAACTAAGGGATGCTGACAGATGCCAGAACTGGAAGATGTGCAGAGGATGGATGTGCCCCTAGAGCCTCTAGAGGGAGTGAATCCTGCTCACACCTTGATCTTGAACTTGAGACAACCATAAGGAAATAGATTTCTGTTCTTTTAAACCAGCTTCCAGTCATTGTTCACCACAGTCCTAGGGGAGAACTCATTGGCAGCACAGTATTGTTCTGTTGGAGTGATTGCAAGTGTCTGTCATGTGAGAGAAATGCATAGTGCATTTGTGAGTCTAGAGTTCCAAGCAAGTTGGTTCTCCTCCTGAGCTTTAGTTCTATTAATTCCTAAGTTAGAGTAGATACCATTGATTTGAAATGATTTAATTCCAAATATCCTTGGTCTGGGCTAATTGAAGAATATGGTCATGGAGAAACTGACCTCTTGATAAAATGAATATGTAAATAAATTAAGATGAAAATAATAAAATTATTATCACCTTGGGGTGCATTTAAACATAATTTTCTCCTGGAATATATATAATTTAGATGTCCTTTTATAGGGAAGCTTTAGTGTATTTTATATGAACTCCTTGTTTTTTTTGTTAGGAATACCTAACCTAAGGTTAACTTTTTATATAAGCTTTGTTGTACATAGACTAGTCTACTTTATGACATTTTTATTAATCTTATAAAGAAATTATGTAAAAAATCAAATAAACAGTTACATTTTAAATTTTCATTTCAGTTGTCTAGATGACTATATATTCTATAAGACTTCTTAATTTAAAATTTAATGGATGACTGATTCAATCAGAGAAATTTAAATGTTCATGAAAAACACATTCAGCTTTATTGCCTTAATTTAGGGACCTTTTCCCTTCCTGTATGTAATCTCTAACCAACAGCCTTGGGTCCTATTCCCTTTCATGCTTCTAGAGGTTTTTGTTTTCTTCTTTCTAAAAAAGCATCTCAAAGGTACTTTCTCAGTGTCCAGCAAAACCCCAGAATGCAGTCACTCTTACTTCCCATTTTTCCTCCTCATGTAATGTTTAGATGCTTCTGTAGATACTGTAACTAATGCTGAGTAATCACTTACCAAGTGCTTCCAAGCTCATTACTTCTCCAAGTTCATCACTTTATTACAACTTCTGAGGTAGGTATGCTATTAACATCCCCACCTTTAGATGGGGATACTGAGGTACTGAGAGGTTAAATAATTTTAATGGCATCACACAATGACTGAATAGGAAAGAGAGAACCCTAAAGTCATGCTCTGGACCACCACCCCAGGTGTCTAAAGGACAATGTGATATAGTGGGTGCTCACCTGCTCTGCTCATGCAGACCAAATGACTTTTCAGGGGATACTGCATAAGTGGTTTTGGGAAGATTTTTGGAAGAGCTCTCTTTCATCATTGAATAACTATGCTTTTTACATATGTGTCTTAGAAGTAGAGAATATCACAATCCCGTGGGCTCTGCTTAGCTGTTCAACTGCGGAATCTTATAAAGAGATCAAACACAGTGACTCAAGTTCTCTAATAAGTTGAGTGATAAGAAAAACTACATTCTCATCCTGGTACCAACTCACCTGCACTTTGGCTGTGGGTGCTTCAAAGCCCTAGGTTCAAGCAGCCTGGGGTGTAGATATTTCCTGTACCTCAGGACGCTCATGTGTGACATTGCAGGGACAGAGATTTCAGAGCCTGAGGACAGACAGCAGTTCTGCAACCAGTCACCTCTAGTGAACAGCATGCCTTCTGCCAATGCCTGTGTGCTTGTGCACAGGGATGTTCAAGCTTTGGGTCTCAGTCATTTCACCTCGTGGTTGAGCCTTCTGCCAACTGTTGTCTGAGCATGGCTATAAGCACAGTGCTCCCTCTTCTTTCGGCCACCTCTCCCTATGAAGTGGACGGGCTGGACAGGAAGTGATCTGAGTCACAAACTACCTGTGAATTCTGGGGGCAGAAACTGGACAGAGGATGGGTAATAATGCAGGAGACTTGTGTCTTTTTGAGACTTTTTTTGGGATCTGAAAGAAGGAAAATCAAGAAAGGGGTTCTGAGCATCAGAACTTCACTCTGTTTCTCCATCTGCCCAGTGACCCAATGGAACTAAAGAAATGAAAGCTTGATGTCACTGTAACTCTCCAACATTTAACAGTGTTGTTGCTTTCCTCATGTTAATCAAAATTCATTATCACCATTAATCAGTTTTCCTTTCCATGGAGAGTCACACCCTCCATCATCTTCTCAGGTTCAGTCTCTTAGTGGTGATTGTAGATTGCCCTCCTATGAACACACCCCTGAATGAGACTCATGAAGATCCTAGTGTATCCTGTTGTTCCCAAACTATAGTCAAATCTCAGCACTGTCACCTTCTTAAATATATCTAAGAGCCCAACATGTTTCTTTCCTTGTGAGGTTTAGTCATATCTATTAATAGGAGAAGTGAAAAGAGAAAAGAACTAAACTATATAATATCAGCCTTGGGGTTTCTGATATATAGTTGTCTTATTCATCATTTATTCAAACTTTTCAGGAACCAGGAACTGTCCATGATAAGGAGAATATACACATGAGACACTTAATGACATAAAACAAGTGAATAAAATATTTCTCTAGTAATGACTATTTGCCAAAGACCACACAAGCATCTGCACAGATAGAAATGAGTGTGTTCCTCACAGAATTTGTCACCTAGCAGGGAAGTTCACAGGATAGTTCTTTGTAAACTAATTTGAGTGTTTTATTAATAACATTGTTATTAAAGCACGTTTGCCTTATGCAGGGTTAGAAATATTATTGTACTGAAATAAAGAATAAAATTAGAAGAGTAAGATACAAAGGGGAACAAAATACATTCTCCTTAGCTGCCATCTTGGTTCTTGTTTTAGCTGACATGGCTGGTTGACTAGTGAGGTTTCTTCTCTTACATCCTCAGATGAGTCCCACACCGTGTTCTAAGTCAAAGAGGCTACTCTACTACATAAACACTTATCTGGACTGAGGGCTTTGCAAGGAACTGTGTTCCCTGCTAATGCCTCTAAACAGGCTCAAGTTTCACTTATGGAGAACAGAATCTTCACTGTTCTAAGCTGTATACAGAGATATTTTTTTAAATGGCTAATGACAAGTTTTAGTAACTCCTTGAGTAACTCCTTGTGGTGTTCAGTTAGCTAGCTCTCTTAGCTGGTGAGGATTTAGGTCATTTCTACCATCCAAAGTTGAACTAAGGCTTGATCAAAGGCATAGGTATAGACCGCAACTAGCTACCTGGAACTACGATTCTTATTCTTTAAGGCAAGACAGAGAAATCAAATGTTCTTTATTACAGTTGGTGGAAAATCAATTCACCCAAGAAAACCCAGGGACAAACCAACTAACCTCAAGGTAGTAAAGTGGAAAAGGAGCCACAAAGTTGCCAGATACCATCACCTCTGGGAGATCTTGTGTTGAGTAACACAATAGAGTCTGAGACTGATTAGAACAATCATGCTGACAAAGCAAAAAGCAATATTGTCTTGAATTTGCCACAAAATACTTTGATTTTAACATTTGAGAGGGGCACAAAATATGATGCAGAAGCTGATACATTTCTTGATATTATACCAAGCACACATTTGGATTTGCATTTCCACCCAGGATTCACTGTGTATATGGGTTTTGCTTATAGTATTTAAAAATTGCTTGAGTATTACCTTGTCAAGCAGAGGTGAAATTTCATATATTTGGATAATTTTCAGACCTGCTTCTGTCACAACATAAGTATTTGTGAGTTCCTTTAGTGTGGTAGAAACACAATTAAAATCCAGAACTCTATACTTTCATTCTGAAGGAAAATATCCTGAGTTCTGCCAGTTGAAAATAACTTCTTGTCTGGATCCATGTATCAGATCTTCTTCAATTACATAGCTGTGGCTGATTACACCTTAGTTCTCAAAAGAAGCTCAAATATAGGTTTTGCCTTACAAACAGACTTGCCACAGAAACTGCAATTCTATTGCATGTTGAAATTTATGGCATTTTTCTCAATTTTAAGAAATACAACAAACACCTTTCAAACACTTCAAATATTTATTATTTTGCATGCAATTTATAGCAGTAGTATCTCAACTTTCATCAGATTGTAGATTCCAATATCATCTTCATAAACAAAGCTTTGTCTCGTGACTTCAGGGCAAAGATTAGGGTGTGAAATCCTCAATATTCTGCATAGAGTATCACTAGTTTGCTTTGTGCTAGGAGTTTACTTTCATTGACCTTTCTTTATAGGATTCATATGTTTCTTCTTGACCCACTTTACATTTTTATCCTTTTTGGTTGTAGATTTATAACTAAGGATGCCCTTGAGGTCAGATTCTTTGCTTCTTGCTTGTCTAATGGCTGCCACTTGGTAGAAGAAGATAATGTTCTTGTTGCTCCTAGTCCAGCAAGGAATATGGAGACCCCATTGCTCTTTCTGCTAAAATATGGCACTGGTCATGAATACAATATGCTCTTCCAGGTTGCACATTTTCCTAGGGGGTAACCCACAATATAACTTGATTTTAGACTATTTCTGACCTTAAACAAGATTCAAAAGTGTATTGACTTCATTCCTATAAATTATATTTTGGACTTTATAGAAAAATAAAATTTTCTCATTGTCCCCAAAGATACCATTTTGGCATGTCTTGCCCCTTCACGTTCTCCTCCCTCCTTGTAAAATTGCATGAAAGGCAGAGTAGCTTCAGACTCATTTTTAAGTAATCCAGCCAAAATCTTTCACATGTATGTTTCATAAGTGGAGGGCCTGGCTAGGCCTCAGAGATATTATCCTCATCATTTCAAGTCCTGAATATTATATGTAGGTTACAGATAAAGTCATAAGGGCAAATAATGTTCATCCATCATTACTACTTACATTTCACAGCAATTTCTATTGCAAGGAATTAAATTTAAGGTTATGTGCTTACAATAAAAAAAGAGAGGGATTAGAACTAACATTTACTTGGCATTTCCCAAACATTAATTAATTCAACAGCAAAATAAATATTATACCTTGTGACAGAAAGCGGCCTTAATTTTACAACTACATTATTTATTACTTGAGAGATGTTTTAGTTGAAGGGTGACTACATAAATGGGGAGAAGACAGCCTTACAAAATGCTCTGGGAGATAATTCGATGGGTTTAACAGAGAATTGCCTACAATTTATCTGAATGCGGTAGTCACACTACTGGGGATGCATAGTAACCAGCCGAGAGGACTTGCTAAATGGTTAATCACAAGCAGTCAAAAAAAATATAAAGCTCTAGGTAGGGGCCAGCAGGTCTGGGACACTGATCTGAGTTGGATAGGCTGGTAAGGAAGGATAAATGCTAAGTGTCTGTGGTTCTCTTTGCTTCTGCCATCGATCACTCTACATCCATGACTCAAAACCACATACATTTGTCATTTGGCAGTTCTGCAGGTCAGAAGGTGGTAATGGGACTCACTGGGAGAAAATCAAGCAAACAGCAAAGGTGAATCCTCTCTGCAGCTTCGCCAGGAACTGTTTTCATGCCTTTCCCAGCCCCGGTGCTGCCAGCACTCCTTGACTCCTGGCCCCCTTCCACTTCCAGAGTCCACAACAGCTGCTGCTTTGTCTTTGTATTTCCTCCCCCCCAAAATGGCTCCCCACCTCCCTGGCTCACATATAAGGTCTAACTCACTCCCTGTAGGTTTGATTGAGGGCTGAATGAAACCTTTCTTACAGCTGATCAAGCCACAGTCACTCTGCAGAATTCACATGAATTCTGTCCAAGTTCCCTTCCTCTACTCTTGTCTATTCTTCTTGTGAAGGAGATTCATGTTCTTACCATGTGTATTTATTTACTTGATGTGATGAGTAATTTTATGTGTCAAATTGACCATCGGACACCCAGATGTTTGGTCAAGCATTATTCTGGATTTTCTGTGAAGGCGCTTTTGGATGAGAGTTACATTTTTATTTAAATTTGGAATAATACTCTCAGCAACATTGTCTATGATTAAGAAATTTCCACGCCTCTTCAGAGGTATGATGTCACAGTACACCCATGAGACCATTTAATAAAGCAAAGTGTCATCCCTGTTGTAGGTGTGCCTTACCCAGTCAGTTGAAGGCTTGAATAGCTCACTTGCATGTAAAGATACAGATATAGTTGCTGTGCACCTAAGCACATCATCCCATTCCACCCTCTCAGGGCCTTTACGAGGTAGACTATTAAATCCTAATGTATTTGGGATGACTGGCTGATATTAAAACAATCTTTTTTGACCCTTGTCTAACAGATTCTTAGCCTAACTGATTCTAGTTAATAAAGGCACAGAATCTCCCATTTGGTAAATTTCCTTCCAGCGGATTCTGAGGGTCTAAATCCTTTCATTCTGCACTTTACTGTCCAGATCCCCTGACCAGGAACATGGGCTTGGGCGTTTACTTGGAACATTTTCAGAACCTGGGAAAGATGACTTTGACTGGTACACGATCTCCAAGAGGCCCTCCCTTTAAAAAACAACTTTCAAGAATTAAGTCAACATGTAATTGTGCTTTTTATAAAATGCAAGTTCAATGGCAGAGAGAGATGAGTGCAAGAGTTTATTATATCTATTTATTGGAGCTCCAAACAGCTTTTCTTTTACTACAAGACACCTTGATAGGAAGTTCAAGGAAGTTATAGATACAAAGCTTTTTGTCATGGAGGTTGACTTCCCTAAATTGCCCCTATTTTCTGTAATAGTCCTTTCAAATAAACTACTGAGCACACTTCAAATAACCAAGACTAGAGTTCAAGCTCTAAATATGGCCTTTATTTTCCCAGTTCATATGATAAGCTGTTACCACAGTTGTCAGCTTACTTCTCACAAGACCATCAACTCACAAAATGTTAAACTATGTGCAGGTAAAGGTTGTCAAATCTGCCTCAATGCAGTAACTGACATATTGTATCCTCAAGGTGAACCATGATAGTAATAAAAGCAGTCATAGCAAGTGTTACTGCTATGATGTGACCTTTGACACGTGTACATAGAACATCTATCATCTATTCTGGCAGCTGCCTGGGCAAATAGGTTCTGGTTTGTTGAGATTCCTGGATTTAGCCTTCATGTCCTGCTGCTCTAGGAAGCAGGACTTAGTCTCTGGTTTGGATTAAAAGTCCTGCAGTGCCAGCAACAGCTTTATAGTCAAGTCAGAGCTGGTGTGTCTTGAGTGACCAGACATGCCTTCACTCAACCCTGCACCCTCAACAGGAGCTTTTCAAGTGATGATCTGAACAGAGAAGAAATTATGCGAAAGGGAAAATGACTCTGATCTTCTGAATTCATGGTTAGTTAGTGGATGGTGAGAATGTCTCATTTTTAATTCCCGAGTACAAATAATCATCCTTTCTGGATCTTTGAAGAGTAGGTTTTGCAGCACTAGATTAAATGGAAATCTTCAGGCCAATGGAAGGAAGAGGAAGATCTGAATAGGGACTTAACTGCATCTCACCTTTCGTCTTGGAGCACTGGCTGCTCTTGAAAGCCATCCCTGCAGTTTGACAGTTTCCCTTCTCTTTTGGGTTATGGAAATACTGTCACGGAGGAGTTGTTATCCTCCAGATTCTATATTGCAGTCTTTTGCTGCATTCCTGTTTCTTTCTTAATTAGGATTACCTGCCATTTCTTACTACTATAAGTGAGGTTAGAGCCATGATTCTCTAAGCTTCTGAGCAGCCGTGGGATCAGTGGGACCAGCTTCTGGCAGGAAAATGAAATTATTTTTAATGTTAAACAAAGTAACGGCAGGATTGCACCGACAGCCCAAGTCTGACTAGGAAATGATAAAAGAGGAAGTCGGGTTATTACTCTCTGATCAAATGGATTGCCTTTAGACATGGCTTTTAGAAAAGAATCCCACCCCAATAGCCAAACAGCTATGAGTCTGAGAGGTAGTGAGAAATGAGCCACTTCCAAGAATTAGAGATTAGTAGAGGCTCATTAGGGACCAGGGCAGGGGACCACAGCAGATCAGCTCAGCTCTTGCCATGGGCCTGGCTGGGAGAGGGGTACAGGCTGCTCTTTCTCTCTCTTCCCTCTCCCTCCCCCCACAAAACCCCACATACGATATACCATATCAGGGACTCCATGTCTGCAGCTCAGCCTGCTCATCTGTGGCCCTCTGACCTTGCCTATACTTGTGTTTACCAAGACCTCTGGTTCCTGCTTCTCTCAGAAGTGCCTGGCAGAGGTGGGCTGAGATAGGACTTGGAGGGGCTGTTGGAGATGAGAGAATGGGGATGAGGGAGAAGCTGGCATCATGTCCCCAGCTCGCAGGGAGGTATAGACTGCAAGGCTGCAGGAATCAGCATGGCTGCATCCCTGCAGACACACAGACCTGTGCATCTCCCAGGCTTTCCTCTCCTGACCTCCAGCAGTTGTGCTG
The DNA here is from genome assembly GCA_004024945.1 of Uropsilus gracilis. Taxonomy (NCBI): domain Eukaryota; kingdom Metazoa; phylum Chordata; class Mammalia; order Eulipotyphla; family Talpidae; genus Uropsilus; species Uropsilus gracilis. Next base: position 44,578 of record PVHY01006841.1, on the reverse strand, counting down.
AGCCCGGATTGCAGTCTGCAGGAGACCTGTGCTTTCCTGGGCCGCGCAGCACTGAAGGCCTCGGATGAAAGGCCTCAGTGCACATTGGTGTGTGTTTAGACTGTCAACATGTATATGACAAGATCAGCGCCTCTCTGCACTCAGCGGAGACTCTGTGGGAGCAGCTGGGGCACCCCCAGCAGGACCTTCTCCCCGGGCTGAGCACCCCCTCCTCAGAGGTCATTGCACCTTGCTTCCTTCCTCTCCTTGGGGCCTGCCTTCTTAGTCTGGTGCAAGCAGAGGGCTCAAGGTTATTGCTTAAACACACCCATGCACACACACCCATACACATGCAGCACTCATGCACGTGCACATGCATGTGCTCATACATGTACACACATGCATGCACACACACCAGTGAGGACCCTGCATGCCTTCCACTTGTCCTCCTCTCCTTGCAGACCAGGCTGCCAGTTGGTAACAGAGCAGGCCTTCAGCTGAATCCGGGTCCCGGCAGAGCCACGCCAGCGGGGTTGTTGACCTGGACAAGCAGCAGGCCCGCCGCACTCGATGCTGTGGGAATAGAGGGAAGAGGTGGGTGCAAGGTGGGAGCCCCTCAAAGAAGCTTCAGTCTGACATTGTGCAGGTGATGTCACTAACCCCCCTCTTGAGGACCCCTGACCAAGTCCTCAACACCTGGGGGTGGGGAGGGCCAGGCCTCCGTCTTTGGGGTTCACCTTTACAAAGGGTTTCAATGTTGAAGTGTTTCCCTTTGGGTTATGATATTTCAGAAAGGACATGATGGTGGGGGGGCAGCTCTCAGATCCTTGAGGAAAATTCTGAGTTTATCAGAAAAGTGCCCCAGGAATTCAAGATGTATTTGTGCAGGTCAGGTTTTAGCTGACTGCTTGGAAATACAGAGACCATTTGGGTGTGATCCTCGGGAGCTGGAGAAGAAAGCATCCCATTGGTCACATCTCAAGGCTCCTGGGCTCAAGACCTTTTGCAGGCAGAGCCAGACCAGGGGCCATTGAGCCAGGAGCCAGGGCAGCCGGGGAGTGAGCCGCAGACAAACCCACATTGTTCAGTTGTGGCTGCAACTCTAAGTAGAGGGGGCCTCTCTCTCAGGGGTTGAGGGAGGAAAGAGGGCCAGGAGGTTGCTCCACTGTGTTCTCAGGGAGGCTGGGGCCCCCCCCCCACTGTGCCTGGCAGGGGGTGAATGCAGTGTATGGTGGGAGAGCTGCCCAAGCCAGGTATTCACTCCAGGAGGAAGGGGAGAAGGCTGGGGAATTCTGAAGAAGACCTAGGAGAAGAAGCAAAGAGCTGGGAATCTAGAAATTGCAAGAAAGGAGGGAGCAAGCCCAAGACCAGACCCCTCCATGGAGGTTTAACACAAGAGGAAGCTGGAGGCAAGCACACCCCCTCCCCTTCCTGGGGTTGATGTGGGTGAAAACTGTTCACTTTCTCCTTTTGCCATATGCACATGCTAGCAGCTCATCAAGGCTCACTGTCAGGGGGAGGGTGTGTGAGTACCCAAGTGAGTGTGTGTACAAGAGTGTGTGACTGTGTGAGTACAAGTATGTGAGTGTGTGACTATGTGTGTGCGTGTGCAAGAGAATTCCACAGGCCTGCTGCCAAATAACTGGACTCTGCATCTCGCTTTTCCCAGAAAAGCAAGATGGTGCATTTGTTGATTAGCTCCCGAACAAGAGGACTATGTCAACCCCAACCTGAGTTTGAGCATTTGGGTTATTTTGGTTATTGCAGAGAAATCAAACCAGTGCAGCTTTGTGGGGAGCAGAAAGAACCCTAATTGTGCTTGCTAATATCTGCCCTCAGAAAGAAGCTACCTCTGTGCAATTAAAAGATAGGAGCCTGAAGGAAAGGAAGGAGGGAACAAAATGCTTTTCATTGTTATTATTGTAATTATTAGTAATTATTTTTAAGTAGAGTGATCTGAATATCTCCACATTACTTAGCTATGCCGGTGTTGTTGCTGTCTTATTTTTAAACGTCTTTTGATGGTGGGGATCCTTGATGTAGCTGCACCCCGCACTCCCCTTTCCCCCCAGGGGGATTTTATGTTGAAGTTGAAATAACAAGCTTGGTGCTGTTGTGAGGAGCCAATTCAAACAGAGTGAGGCGAGATCAAATACAGGAACGCCTAGGAGGAGATGGTTATTGAGTTGCATCATGTTCTCGTTTTCTGTGGATGTTCTTCCCTCTGTTTGTCCTTGAGCGCCAGAGCGGCTCCCTGCTGGCTGTAGGCGGGCAGCCTGCGGACAGGGCCACCTGGGCATGGGGGCTGCCTCAGGGCTGTGCTTTCTGCCAGCCTCAGCCCAGCTCGAGCCTCTGCCTGACTCCTGGGTGTTCACGAGGCTGATGACGACATTCTCTGAGGGTTTTCATGAGGAATCCTTTGATATCTGCCATCCAGGTATTTGCTCTCGTCTCTTGAGTCCTAAATCTGGAGAACAGCTCTTCCTAAACTCAGGAGAGAGTCTTGCCACTTCTGGCAAGTGGGGTGCCCCTGCCTGGCCTGCCTGCCTCGGCTGTCACCACCGTTAAGCGTTTCCCGACAAGGGAGGGCGGGAGCCTTGGGGAAGACATTGCTCTGGAGCATGTGTTGTGTGTGTTGCTGGCCTGGGGAGGACAACGTGGTGTCTCCCTCCACGCAGTAAGGGAGGCTTCTCCAGAGGGGCTGGTCATGCTGAGGCATGGTACCTCTTGTTATTTCACGTGCCACTTCGCTTCTGCATGCCTCTAGCGATGGGCAGTATGGTGCCCTGGCAGGTGGCACAGGGCACGGAAGCTGGAGTGGTGCTGTTCTGACTCCCTCCCGAGGCCTTACTTAGGTAGGCTTGACCCGAAAGGCTGAGCAAGGGGACAGAGCCCTGCAATGGGGACCAACGGGGACCAGCTCCATCGAGCAGCCTGCTGGAGGGGTGACCTTACTCAGGTGAGGGAGAGTCCTCAGTGGATGAACTCCCTGGCCTTCCCAGAGACCCCTGGGAGAGGGCAGGTGTCCCGGCGTGCCCACCCCCAGCCATGCCATGTCCTCCTCTCACCCTCCTGCTCCCTGGCACTGAGCCTGCAGTCCCGGGGTGCAGGGACCTCGTGAGTAAGGACACGAGATATAGCTGGGAAGACAAAGAGGCCAGTGGCTCCTGCACCTCTAGCTTCTAGTCGGGACACCTGGCAGGGGAAAGGGAAGCTTCAGACTGGATAAGGCCGGGCAACCGGCAACTTCCTGCCAGCAGTGGGGGCATTTAAGAGCTCTTGAAATAGATTTGTTCCTGTGATTCCAAGAGCTGGGAGGCTGGCCGAGAAGGCCATGCCAGGCACAGAGGGAGACAATGAATCTGAATGGACAGAGGGGCAGATTGTCCTCCCTCCCCCTCCATCACTTTCCCCCCTTTCTGCTTTCTTCCTTCTCTTCCTTTTTGAACCCTTCTGTTTGTGCTCTGAGTCCAGGTGTTCCAGTCACTCAATGACACCTATACTGATAGTAATCTGGTTTCCTTTCAGTTCATAAAAACTTTGCTTTGATGCTTATCTCTTAAGATAACCACACACAAAATGTGCATTCACCATACCAAATAGTTTCAAAGTTCTTCAAACAGCATTTAGAGGGTCTGCCCCTCTGAGATCCTTTCTACTAAAGGTCCAAAAAAACAAAAATCTCCCAATTTTCCAGCTGTTCATCATATGGTTGTCCCATTGTATCCCCCCCTTCTCCTACACATCACATTCCTAGCCTTACAAAGGCACCAGCCCTGCCCCTGACCTGTCAGCCCTGTTGCAGTTATCGTGAATCCCTAGAAACATCAGGTGGTGACTTTAATAGTTATTTAATATAGCATATATTATAAATATAAATTAATAGTTTTCATATAGTATAGTGATAAATAGAGATAAAACTTGAATCAGATGTATTTGAAAAATAAGAATCTTTCATTTAGGTAGAACCATGAGGTGGGTGGGCCCTGTGGAATGGTTAAATATTTACGTCACACGAGAGGTATCTTCTACTCCAGTGCCCAACACGTGATGCTCGTTGGGTGTTTTCCAGTGACTGTTTGTCAGACATCGGGAAGACCCTGGAATTCCCAGTGGAGTTTTTTCCTTGACTGAAAAATGTGGAACTGGGTGGGCCAAGTTAAGTTCCTCAAACATCAACTATGTGAGATCTAAGTTTGAACTACTGTGCTGCCCTGTGGCGCACTCTGATCACCTCCTGAAAATGCTTGCCAGTGAGAGAGAAGTGGACAGTGTCCATCACTACCATGTGGGACAACCTGGGTGAGACAAAAGGCTGCAGGCACCATGACAATGATCTGTGAAACCATGGAGCACATGGGCCCAGGAAGAAGCCTGTGTGTCTTCCCTTCCATAGCTCTTTGATGTCCAGCTGTGTTGTGTTTTCAGTTTCTTTCCTGTGTCATACTCTTGATAAATGTCAGTGTTCCTGAGGTGTGACACAATCATACCTTGTGTTCATGAATCGGTGTAAATGAACTTGTCGTTTTCACATGGACCTTCCCACCACTGGGTCAGTGTCACTGAAGAAAGCATGTTTCAGGAAATAGTGGAAGCCAAGGGCATATAAATGGAGCTGGGAGAAGAGGGAGAGCTGTTGCTGTCCATGTCTACAGAGATTTTTAACAGAACCAAGTAGCCTTTGGGACTCAGTGAAAGGGTTTGGGCATATGCCATTGCAGTACAAGGTCAACTGGAGATGGGTCCTGGCAAGCAAAATAAAAGATGCTGACAGAACGTAGAAGGGATGAGTTACTGTCATCATCAAATGTCCCTCTAGAGGAACCCACGTGGTTCTGGGCACTCAGCAGAGGGACACTGGCTATGAACTGAGCAGGGTCCTAGGTGTGTGTTTCGGGGACCATGTTCCCCTCTCACCTCCTCACAACTTGGCAGTATCCCAGTAAAGCTCATAGCTCTTAGTGACGGTGCGTGTGTGTGTGTGTGTGTGAGTGTGTGTTCTCAGTCTCAGAAGAAAGACAACCTGTGAAAGTTCGCTGTCTTCATGAGTTGTGTGTCATAAAACCATTTTCTTCTCTCTACCTTTTATGGTTTTAAATATATCCAGCTCAGTACAATTATTTAGTTACCTGATTCTGCCATCCTTCACATTCTTCCTTTTCCATTCTCTCTAATGCTTGTTTCCGACCATGTCTCTTGTTCGCATCTGAATTGCACCTATGGGCCAATGAGGTGATATTTGGATGGGCCCATTTTATTTTCTCCTCTGTGGAGACCCGGAGGGGTAACACATCCACAGCAGTGCCCCAAGGGAGCCTGAGCTCAGAGAGGAGTGAAAGGGAAGCAGAGTTTCTTCCTCTTGCTCCTCCGCACTGGGTGGTCAGCAGCAATCAGGGGAGAAGTGTTTGCATGGAGGAAACACAGAGCCGGTATTATTACACTGGGCAGAACATACTCATTAGTGTCCCAGCACTGCTGGGAGACAAAAGAAGACTTTTAATTATCTGAGCTTGATCAGAAAAACCCTGGGCCTTCTCTAGACTCCCTGCAAATTGGGAGTGTGGGAGGAGGGTGAGGGCTGGATAATCACCTTTAATGGGCACGTACAGACTTTCGAGAACTAAGTTGTTCCCATTCCACCTGTGAGTCTCCCTCATTCAACATCTTAGAAACGTGAAGCACTTGGTCGGAAAACCTCCTGTTTTATTTGATGCTCACAAGAGGCTGATGAGAGAAATGGACCCACGCCTCTGATAAGTAGCTTGGTGGACTGGCTGTCCTCTCCAGCACAAAGCTCTTCTCTGATTTCAGTGATGGGGGTTACGGATACATTACACACTACATTAGTAAGCAAGCAAGCATTTTGAAAATAATAGATATTTTTATTAGAATTTAAATCATCCTATTTGATCTAAGGAGTGAAAAGATCACTTCTAGAAGGTCTGAGGTGCCATTAAGCTTGAGAGAGTGTCACTTTCTGGTTGTAGGTTCTCTACCAGGTTTCAAGGTGGGAGCTGTTGAGGTGACCAGCCACTGTTACCTTATTAAACGCAATCAAAATTTTTCACATCATATATTTATTAATCTTAGTAACATCCAATAGACTGCATATATAAAACGTACAATTTGATATGCCTTGACATATGTATTCATTCAGCTTTGAAACCGTCACTGAAATGAAGATAGTGGACATAGTCATTGATCTCCAAATTTCACCTAATGATTACTAATTTCTTCGGTAATTAGTATCTAATTAGTATTAGTTTCTAAGGTCATTCAGGCTTTTTCTTCTTCATTAATTGTTGGCAATTTGTTTCAATGAATTTGTCCATTTTGTCTGAGTTGTTAAATTTATTGCTGTAAAATTGTTCATAATATTCTCTGGGATTCTTTTACTATCTGTAAAATCTACACTGGTATGGATATAGATCCATAAAATATTTATCAATATTTTTGATAATTTATGCCTTTTGTCTTTTTCCCCACGATTAGTTGATTAGTCGTTTATCAATTTTATAAATTTCCTAAAATAATCAGATTTTTGTTTCAGTGATTTTCTGCCATTTTCCTCCTATCTGTTTTATTGATTTTTCATTCTGATTTTTATACTTTCATTTTCTCTAGTTGCTTCAGATTTAATTTTCTCCTTTGTTTCTTCAGGTGGACTCTGAAATCTTTCTGTTTTTCTACCATAGGCATCATTTTGCTATAAATTTTCCTCATATTTTGCTTTGGTTGCATCACATTTTGATATTGTATTTTCACTGGGTTCAAAATACTTTCCAATTTCACATTTCATTTTTCTCCTCCATCCATGGCTTACTTAGTAGAATATTGTCTAATTTCAAAGTATTTTTAATTTTTTTACAAGATCTTTTGTCATAGATTTCTAACTTAATTCCAGTGTGGTTAGAGAAAATACTTAAATCTTTGACTTGAACTCTTTAACTTGTCTCATCTTTCCCCTTCCTATGCTACATGGCCTAGAATTTCTCTTTAGGAAGTAATTAGAACATAATAGCACAATCTTATTTAATTTTTATTTTCCAGGGATCATTGTCACTAATGTTAGGGTCTGGGCATTAGGTTGGTGTAGGAGATATTAACAGGGTATTAAAAATTTTTTTTATTAATAGGCTATTAACAGATATTAACAGGAGAAAGTATACATATTTTATTTCTATTTATGCTTAGATGCCTTCAGTAGGAAAACGAAGACAAAAATATTTATATTTAGGACTATGTATGTGTACTTACAAACTAGGTTGGACAAAGAGTAGTAATTGTGGAGAAGTAACTAAGATAATGGGGGGTGGTTAAAGGAAGATAAAGGTTGTTTTAACAGGATTTATTTGTACAGATTTCTTTTGTCCTTGACTTTCTATCATGATAAGAATGTTATTTTTCTCCTGGTAAAGGGAGGCATTTTTTACAAGGGAGTTTTGTCTCTTGCCTTAGGAAGAAAAGGAGAAGTAGGCACACCCTTTTTGTGTCTGCTGCTTAGTTGAAAACAGTCAATATCCTGGAGAATCAAGGCAACAAGTAACGCCAGGTAGGCCCCCTGCACCAGAGAGCCTGGGGAGGGGAGCTGGGAGGGGGTTTAGCCCCATCCACCAGGGACCAGGTAAACGTCCAGCCCACACATTTAAGCAGGACAGAAGAGATGGAATATTGAGGGAACCAGTGTATGCAGAACTGTAAAAACAACTATGGAGACCAGATGTCACAAATCCACATCTATTCACTCACTGGGTCTGGAGGAGATAAAATCTCATTTCTGAAACACCATCTAAGAGAGCAAGGTGTCCTTCCCTCTCCACAAGAGAGGAAGGCCACAGAGTCGGGACATTGGCCCCACAGCAAAGCTGCAAACTGAGGGAGTAGAGATGATCTATAATGGCCATTCACAGATGCCTGTACCCACAGAGAAGCTTCTTCACTGACACTGGCTGGGGGTGAGGCCCCTTAAATCAGATGCCAGAACCATAAAGTATAGCAGCAAAACTGTTGTGACTCACAGGCCATTCAACAAGACACAAAGACTCTGATTGAAGTTCAAAGTTGCAGGTTTATTACTGGTGCACCAGGATCCCCAAGCCAGCTAGGCAAGAGAGACCCCAAGCAGTCTCTGTGAGAACTTTTATAGGGCAAAACCACCACCATCCCCTATTGTGAAGCAAGCAAGCAGGTGTAGGACACATTCCCATAACTATAGGACATGTTCCCACATTTCCATAATGGTGGGACATGTTTCCATAACTTCCAGTAATGCTGACACCCATCATCTATCAGGGAGAAAAGACAGTTGTCAGGTACAACCAGGAATAAGGGGAGGCAGTTATGTCCATCAGACCAGCCAGGTATGGAGGGTACTTTCTACTGAGGGCAGGGAGAGGACACTGGCTTCAACATGAAGGTTTTAAACAAAATGGAGTTACTTTGGTTAGTCTGTTCCCAAGAAAAACAACACAGAGAAGGGAGTGGAGATGTCAGCCATCAAATGAGAAAACATGGACAGACCACAAATAAATATAGACTGGCTACCCACTATGAGGTTAACACTTCTGAAAACCTACCGGCATGGTTTACCTCATCTCAAGAACACAGTCCCTCACCCAGTGAAAGAACACTGCCACACGAAGAAAGAGACTAATGGACTTAACACAGATTAACAAAGAACAAAGAGAGAGAGAACTGAGTGAACAGAGGGGGCATCAGAAGGATGGGGAGGTATCCCAATAACCATTTGCTGAGGTTGAAATTTAAAGAATTAAAATAACAGTCAATATGCCAAATCAACATATTTTGGGGTAGCATGCTTTGAACCCCTTCAATTGTCACATATCTAGTGTCTTAAAAATGATCGTTTTGTAGATTCTATATACAATTCATTTCTTTCAGATGGAAAGGGAAATCCGTTATTGCCTATTAGTCTGTTTTGTTTGGAAGCATGAGTTTATCGAAGTTTAATTTTCTCCTTATGTGTTCTCATCGAAGCTGGTATGCCTATGTTCTTGATTTAGTTTTTTCTATGTAGACAAAACAAAATAACTAGAAGAAATGCTAGAAAGTAGCAAAAATATATGCTTGGGTTTTTCTACCAGGAAGAATCTGAGGGGAAGTGGGCAGGGGGGAAGGCAGTGAGGGTCACCAATTGTGCAAAATCACATCACAAAATATAAAAACAAAAACAAAAAAAAGTGAATCAGATTCCCAGAGATCCTTGAATGTAAAATTTCAGTGGATCACAGAGATGTAATGTGCACCTGACAAGGTCATACTGAGGCAGGAAACACAGGGAGCTGGGATTTTTGCTACCACTAGGAGTTGTGGGCTGAGCAAACCCAGGAGAAATGGGGGTGACCTGTGGTGGGTTCTCCAGTGCAGAGTTTAGCAGCAACTGGTCATTCTAGCAGCTTAACTAATTTCAGTCTCAGTAAAGACAATACATTGGGTTGAATTAGATTTCTGACAGCATTCACAGAGCTTCTGGTCAGGAAGCCGTAGCTGAGGGTCAGGCAACTGTAGATAGCTCGTGGAAATGCCAGGCACAGGCCACCGTACTGAGCAGCAGGTAGTGCTGGTCACAGCTCGAAGTGACAAGTCTGAGTCTTTTTAGTAGACCAGCAGAGATTCTGGATCCATCTGTGGGTCCACCTTTTATGGTTTTAAGGTCCCTTTGTTCCTTTCCTTGCTCCTGAGAGCAGCGTAGATTTCAAAGCCAGAAACCCACTGGTGTGTGAGGACTGACCTGCACAAACTTGGCCAGGGTGGCAGGGACCAAAGCGGGCAGAACAGAGCTCCTCCTGCAGCCTGATTTTTCATTAACTTGAAGTTGATCATGTGTTGATCATAGCTCCCATGTGTTGGATGCTGTATATGCCTCATCTTAAGTACATTACATGCTAGTCCTCTCTCTAACCTGACACTCTCTTGCAGTAGGTTCTTCATTTTCTGAAAGTTGATGCTTCTATTTTTGAAATGTGCAATCATTTGCCTTTTACAGGGCCCACTTAAAGGATGATGCACTTACTGTGTTATTTACCTGTCTACATTTGTACCTACAAAAGGAATTTATTCCATATGTCCTCAATTGCCTTAATATTATTAGTTGATTTCAGTCAAATTTGTCAAAGGTGATTATTTTTTAAAGAACAGTTTACAAAATTTATGAAAGAGAAATGTGAATGGAAATAATGTACAGATAGTGGTTTCATCAAATATTGACTTATACTGGCTATGAACTGTATTATATCATTTCAGTGATTTCGCATATTCCAGTGAGACTTTGTCCATTATTTCGTAGTGTTATAAATTGAATGCACAAACTGACTTAAGCTATCCACAATACTGTGAAAATATGAGACCTGTGTCCTTAGTTATGTCCATGTTGCCATAGTAATGTCCATATTACTGTGGTAATGTCCCTGTTACTGTAGTAATTGTTACCATGGTAATGTAATTGTTACTGTAGTGATTCCATATTACCGTGGTAATGTCTATAGTACTGTACCAGTGTCATTGTTACTTTCCCCATGTTCATGTGACTCTAGTAGTATCCATGTTATTATCTTCATCAATTCTTTTGAGTCTTTTCTATTTATTATCTATTTTTACCCTACTAGTTTCTACTATTACCATTTTTCCTTTTTTCCTAACTTGAGGCCATGCTTACAAGTATCTTCTAGGTAGTCCCCTTTTCAAATATAAAACTTTTGATATTGTTATTTCTTATTAGAAATTGATAGAGATTCACTTCATCCAGATTTGAAGAGAGTGAATGAAGTTTCATGGATCAGACATGAGTAAACAGTCTTTAAACCCTGTGACTCGGGTAAAGAAGAGAATATTTTTAGCTCACAAAACTGGGAAACAAATTTCTTTTAACCCAGCTCTATTTGTAATCTTCACATGGAAAGTGCTTTGAGTATTTGGGGGGAATGTTTTGAATTGAGGTCACTGATTTAAATTCCATCCATTACCCCTGTTTCCTACCCGATTGCCTTTGTGTCTCTCTCCCTCTGTTTAATTGAAGCTTTTCTCCAACTTGAAGGATCTGAATGCAGTTACAAAGTGAAATTAACCAATTCCCTTGGAAGAGGTGGGGGCAGCAATATTTTAGAAAGCTTGTTAATTTCTCTCCTTCCCTTGCCTCCTGCTCTCTCTCAGGCCACACTTGGAACCCCTAGAGAAGGGAAATTAACAAGCCCCTGAAGCTGAACAGTGCAGCCTTTCCAGGGAATTGGTTAATTTCTCTTTGCTGCTCCATTTGGAGCAGCTGGGGGGACTGGTCTTAGGGGAAATACATGGACCTGGTGCTTGACATCCTTTTACATTTTTAAAAAAGTAAAATTTCCAGTTTGCTCATCAAACTCAGACATGGCATTCACCGTGATTTCTGTCACACTAATGCATATACTGGCACCAACTATTTCTATTTCTTCTTCTATTTTCATTTTTTTAGATCAGTTTGAGACAACCTTCTGAATTAATTTTGAGTCCTAAGACAGAATAGACCAATGATTGTCTTTGTCAATAAGCAATGCATAGTAAGGTAAGGGGTTTCTTTTTCCTGATGGTGTGCTGATGAACATGCCTTTCTTTACCTCTCCTTCCTCCTTTTAATAATGTAAAATACTTTCTTTGGTCCTTGCTTAGGAAGCTCAAGCCTGGCCTCTTCCACTGGACATGTTCTCCATTGGCTGGCAACCCTGTTTCACCCACAGGGCACTGTTAGAAAGGAGTCAACTGGCCGTAGTAGCTCTTACGAATCTCTTACTCATAAATGACACGTCTGTAACATTAGCAAACTTTTAAACCCCCAACCCATTCTCAGGTTAATGATTTAACTGAACATGAACAGTCTTAAAACATACTCTGGAGAGATACACCATTAACCTTCACTATCCGAGGCTTAACATTCAGTTCTTCTCTGCCCCTCTGCAAGATATTTTCCTGGTGGGGCTTCACTTCTTTTGTCTTATGGTGACCAACTTTCCTTCATTCCCACTGTGAACATTACAAAAAGCCTGATCAGGGCTTTCAATGAATTGCTTTGTGTCTTTCTACATACGACCCTTCGGTTAATTCCAGGGTAATGTGAGCCAACTTGAGATGGGTTTGCAGTATCTAAGATTCAAAAATGATCCCATGGTTTAAAATAATCCTCATCATTACCCACAGGCACTTCTGACAATCAGGGGCAATGGTTCATTTTGATATTAATTTATAGACATACCTGTGGCTCATCCATGGAGGAGGGCTACTGGACTGCGAATGTATTAAAAAGTATACTTTCTGCAATTCATAGCAAATTCGAGTCTTGACATCAGAGTCTCTGATGAGTAAATCTGTTCTAATTATCTCGACATCCATCCTGGCTCGGGAAATCACAGGTTTATGATGCATCACGGGATCCTTCACTACTTCCCCTTGTTCTTCAACATAAAGCTGCCACTTACACTAAAACAAGCTTGATAAGATTATCTTAGGGACCTGATTCAGTTACAGAGAACACAGCAGCATACGCTAACATGCTCGGCTGCAGATCCTCTGCCTGCTGTGGAGAATTGCGTTTGAGAGTCAGAGCACTCGATGCAGATGTATTATAGGCACAGAATTGCCATTGGCTCCTAAAGGGTTAGAGACGTAAATATCAAGATATTCATTCTAATGGCAACGAAGGAGAAGTGCTGTTTTTGCACTTTCTCAAATGAGGCCATAGTCTTCAGCCATTTGCTGTACTAGCCTTACTAAGTGGACAATAAGAAGAATAATAAACCATGGTTCATTTTAGATGGGAACCCACATCCAAATACCTGAATGACCTTCTCTCCAAGCTGTTTTAAATAAATGGTGTATAAAACACACACCAGGAGAGTCATAAACCGCCAAGGTGATATTTGAGGCCTTATGGGAGGGACTCATTTCAAAAATTCCATGCTCTGTCACCTCTAATGATCTTTGGTTCTTCATTTAGCTCAGAGTTGGCTTTTTAATGAACAAATGCCCTAACCTGTCTAAATGGCGTTCTTATTAGGGTCATATATCTCAGAGGTGTGAGAGCTAAAGAACTAATACAAGAAAGTGAAGTAAAAGTGTATCTGGGACGCATAGGGACCCCCAGTATGGAGAGTGTGGGGAGACGTGGGTGGGATAGGTACCTGGACTGTGCCACCTGGCTCCCAGTACATGGGTGGAGGCTGACATTTTGTGCCTTTAAACTTCAGGTAGAATGAGTTCACTTGAGGTGTTTGGTTATAAGTCTGAGGTAATCAGTCCTTCAATGGTGTTGTCCTCTCCTGTGAGTGACAGAAGTGTTCCCTATGGCTATGACACACTGCTGGGGTCCTTTGAAGAGTTCTAGGAATTACTGGACAAGGGCATTGCTCACAGATCTTCTGGAAGTTGTGGGTTAGTAGTCAGGAAAAGAAGAGGAAAGAATCTGCTCATCAGTTGTCAGGTTTGCACTGGTTCTCCCGGACCAGCAACTGTCCCCATGGAGGGAGTCTTGGTGGAGTTTGAGACACTGACTAGGGTGTCTTGATCACCAGATTCTGAGGTGATCTGAGATTCTGGTGAGATTCAGAGGCAGGAAGGGCTTCCCAGCACCGCAAATGGGCAAAGTGACCACCAGCACAGTGAATGAGAATGAGAATTCAGTGTTATTCAGCTCAAATCTGACGGGATCCATCAGGCGAGAGTGTCAGGGGCTGTCAGGGAAGATGGCTTAGTGTGTCCCTGTCTCCCAAGGCCACTTTTTTCCTCAGACCCCGGTCACCAGCCTGGGAGGCTCCTGTGCTTCTGACTGACAGCTTTACCTCAGAGAGACCCGCAAGACCCTCTCAGGTTCGGTTCCTCTGCTGAGCAGCTTAGAGAACTGAGAAATTTACTCACTGGAGCGCTGATCTTATACACAGGATACTAGACCATATAAATGCAGACCATGAGAAGATACAAAGGGTGAGGTCCCCAGCTGAGGCATTTCCCTTCTCAGGGAGCGGGGCCCCACAGCTGTGGCTTGTGGGAATGCTCTGGTTCCCCAGCTGCGAGGGCTCCCAGCCTTACCCTAGTGGGTTTCTGTGAAGCTTCATTACCTTAGTCTCCCCCCTCCAGGATTGGAAGCTCAAATCCTGCAGTCACCTGGCTGGTTCCCCTGGCAACCAACCCCCATTATTTCCATGGGCACTTCCCCCAAAGGTCACCTCATTAACATCATAAGTAATACCTTTCTCACTCTCCACACTCAGGGGATTCCTAGAGCTGTGAGTCAGGAACCAGGGACCAAGATCCTATCTGTATGAGAAATGTATCGTGGGCATCTGAACCACCAAGTACATTCGTCTTACATTTCGGTTTCCTCAATATTGACTAACAGTCACAGAAACTCCCAGACTACAATGGAATCTGGTAAGAATTACATATAAATAGAACAACAGCCTCTCCAGCTCAGGCTTGTCAGTGCTGTAACCACAGGGTCTTCCATTTGCTCTGGCGCAAGTAACTGAGTCCTGGCACAGAGGGACATAGGATTCTTACTGGTGGTCATGCCTTGTAAACAGCTCATTCCTTCTGGAGATGGCTCTTCTTCATATTTCAAACAATGATTGGGAAGGAGGGGCTTTAGCTTTGTGCAAGCAACCTGCTACAGACTGGAGACGTTGCACCCGAGGACTCTTGGGGCTGAGGTGTTGATCATTATGAAGCACATTTGCAAAGCATACCATGCCCGTGATGTGATTGCAGCTATACCTGGAGGAACCAGGGGTTATTGCTATGAAACAGAGACATCTGCTTTTTTGCTGTAGAGGGAAGCCAGCATACATGAGAATGTTACTTTAACCAACTTCCATGTGATTCTTTGTTGCCTAGGTTAAGAGTAGACCTGCAAGCATATTTCCAGCATACTGATGAAACAGATTTCCAGCAACTGTAAGAATTTTGGTCTTAAAAAATAGTGTGTTGAATGTTTTTATTGACTTTAGAGGACCAAAATTTAAAAAGTGATAGCTTCTGGGAGTTTCTTTCCATATATTACGAGAACCTAGACCCAACTGGTATTCATCAAACTAATATTCTATATCTATTTCAGAATCCTGCCATTTTTCTGATTGATAGGAAGAAATGCAGAGATAGCAAATGGATTAGCCATACATGTTATTTTTCATGCCGATTTGCGTGTGTGCCCTATGCTGTCAGGAAGATGAACTCCAGGACCTGACAGGGGGACTGGTTGGGGTATCTTTAATTCACAAGTGATGAGAAGGGAAGAGTTAAAGGCGTTTTGGGGATGATGAATAGGGCTTTTCTGCTGAACAGCACTACATTGTCTGAGAGCAACGGCTTTTGAATATTAAAGCAGAGCCATTTTGTCTTGTCTTGTTGCCATGGAAGATGAGAGGTGAATTTGGAAAAGCAAACAGAAAAAGCCTTAAGAAATTAGACTGTATATTTGAGGGCAATTTGTCCCACTATATTCTTCCTAGCTTAAACTCTGTGTGTCTATGTTTGTGTTTGTGTATGAGTATGAGGATGTGTGTATGAGTGTTTGTATGTGTAAGTGTTTTTGTGTGTGTGTGTGTGTTTGTGAGAGTGTGCATGTTTGTGTGTGTGTGTGTGTGTGTGTGTGCCTGTATAAGACAGTAAAAGGGCAACTAGCTCCTCCTTCCAGTGTTTGAAGGTAAATTCTAGCTGTTTCGCTGTCCGAGTGAGTGTGAGGGCAGTGGGGATTCCGGAGGGCCTAGTGTGTGCCCCTGGTGTGTCCTTTCCTGGGGAGTTGCCAGTCACTCTTACTGCACCATCTTAGGAGTGTGTAAGTCATGTTTGGCATTTATGCGGCCCCATCTAGCGTTGTTTTGCTTTGGGGAAGGAAATTTAACAAAATCTTTTCTCTCCGTGGCTCAGAAATCTTTCACCCTGTTGTGCTCCAGTAAAAAGTGATTGGGGAGCTGAGCAACTGCCAGGTTCCCTGATACCCATTCCTGATTCTGGGCACAGGCAGAACACAGTGGCCGGTTGCCCAGCTGCCTGCTGGAGGGACCCAGAGACTGGGAAGGACCTGAGTTCAGCCTGGGGCCAGGGAAGGAGACTGGCAGAGCCACATGGTGGCCTTAAAGCCTCAGTCCAGATGAGAAGCATCCCACTGGCTCCATGGCCTTGGCCACGGATGTCTACATGGCCAGGTGTGACGTCATGCAGGTGGCTATGGTGGACTTGTCTTTCCTAGGAAGCAGCATCGCAGTCATGTGGCAAAAGGTAAGGACACAGATGCATCTTTCGAGCAGGGGGTTGCAAATGAGCAACTGAAGATACCTACTATGCCCAGTGGACTTAGCACTTGGTGCCACCCACTGGGAAGGACACAAGTGCTAAGATATTTAGAACTTCTTGCTGGTTCTGTGGCACTGATGTTATGACAAGTGTTCACATTTTGAAACTGAGAAACTAAGACCTGTGACCTGCAGTGGATGGCAGAGAAAGGACTTAGGCCAGGTGAGTGGAATCCCTGATGTGATGCAAGCAGGTGCTGTGTTGTGTCCACGGGCGTCCTCCCAGGTGTCTGGTCACCTGGCATCCCTTTATTGAAAACCTATGTTAGCAAACATTACACAAAGGGAGAAAGAAATATTAACCAGAGAGCAAGCAATCCCAGAAATGTGCAATCCTTGACGGGTAAGGGCTGGAGGAGGTGAGGGGCTGGTTTCAACAAGGAAACCTGGCAGGAGCCTCAGGGCTGACTCTTGAGGTACACGTGGGCAGAGCCAGAGCAAACAGATCAGCATGACTCAGGGAAAAGCATTTTAAAGAGAGAGAGTGTTGACAGAAACGGAATGAGGCATAAAGCAAACAAATGTGTTTGGGCTCCTTCCACGTAGCTGAGGCCAGGGGTGAGGGAAGGTGTGACACGAGACAGGAATGAGAATGGGACAGTGTGTTTACAAGGACTTGCTCTGTCATCTCAGCACAGACATTGTCAGTATCCCGGAATCTGCATTTTAAAAAAATGGTCAAATTTCTTCATGGCCAGTTAGCGGTGAACCGTGGCTATAGGTTTGCAGGACCCTGAGACCTGGCTTCCATCTTGAATGTTCTCTGGAACACCTCCAGGGCTCCATCCAACCTCTGAAAAGGCTAGCCCATGTCCATTTAATTATGCATTCATAGAACAAGACCTGACTGCAGCCCCACCTTGCCTGCCTTCCCATGAGAACAGCTTCTCTTGGTTCCATTGGATACAATTTCATAGTGCCAGGTATAATGATGAGGAGCTAAGGGGTGTGAATGTGCTTCTGAACGTATGCAGGGTTTTAAACCAGTTTCCTCAGTTTAAGAAGAAAAAATATTTGGCTTTTAGAAGGTTAAGCAGGCATCCGTTATTCTTCCCTAGCTCAGCATGAGCATGTCATGATCTTTTAAAATTTATGCACTTGCATTATAATTTTAAATAATGCCCACACTCTGTGGCTTCCTGGTGTTGCTCCCCTCACACAGAGGCACATCCTGATTCGTGAGGAGGAGATGAGACACTAACACGCAATCTCCCATCAGGTCTTCCTACTCTTTGTGCAGTGTGACTTCCTGCTAGCCTTGTTCCTTCTCACCCTGTGTAAATTCTGGAGTTTTCCTTTGATGCATGACCCTTCCTCACTGTGCTCTTTCACACGTTTTTCTCTTCTAGAATCTTCTTTCTACCTCCTTTGCCTTTGACCCACTACTAACCCTTTAGATCTCAGCTTAGAAATACTTCCATGGCGAAGTCCTTCCTCGTCGTCAAACTATAGTCAGGTGTCCATCCTGTCTGACCCATCATGAGGTCAGACCTCGCCTCTCCAAGAGCCGTTACTTCAGCAGCTGTGTGCCCACCTGGATGCTCTGTCTGACAACTTGGACTCTTCCAGAAGAGCAACCAGACTCTATCTAGTGATCTGTTTCTTCCCATGGCTGTCTCTGGGGCATCTCAAGATTCAAGGTACTTTTTGGTGGCTTCAAAAGTCACTAAAGGAACACACGATGCGTTCTCCCCATTTTCTTGCATGTGGAAGAGGATAACTGGTACCAACTCCAACAAACCCCAGCAGATCTGCACTCAGATTAGTGTGTTCTTTGCCAAGGGGCTGCCACTGTACAAGATTCAGTGCTGTTTTTTTTGTGATAATACTTGACATTGAAGATTACATTAAAATTGATGTTGGTGTTTGTACAGATATTTTTCAGCATTAATCAAACACATGACAGGAAAAAATATCGCTGTAAGTTATGAGGTGAAGTAGTCGAGGAGCGACAGCCACGAAGGAGCCACAGCAGCAGCTCCACAAGTTGCTCAGGGGAAGATGGAAAATCAAGACCGCTGAGTCTGCTGCAGCACACTGCCCGCTTCTAGAACATAAAACACTTATTTATAAGTGACCTTAAACATCCTCTATGCAGCTCCCAAATGGTGCTAGAGTTCCTGTGATAAAACCTGGGGGGAGGTGCCCTAGAAGCATTATCCTAATCCTTCAGAACTGACTCGTCACCTCACAATTATTAGGAATCTCCAAATAGGAAGAACAACAGTATTACCAGACCCGCCTGGCCTGAGGTTCTAGGTGCTGTGATGGGTATTGGCTGCACATCAGCTCATGGATCGTTCACAGCAACCACTGGAAGTGGAGGAGGCTCCCCATGTTCTGATGGGTAACAGTCAGGGAGAGAGCAATTAAAAGAAAGTGTGAGGCCCTGAGCCAGCAGTTTCCATAGAAGTGAATTCACACCCTGGTCTCCGTGAATGGAGGACCCAGGGTCCTGCACTGGGTGTTGCCCACCTCTCAACATATTTCTTAAGTTGAGGATTTTTATTACTTTAGCTTCATCTATTCATCCTGGCTTTGTTTTGTAGGGAAGCCCAGGAAAGACTCATCCTTTTTTTCAGCTAGTCCTTCAGAACATTGAAACTAGTTCTACAGATGCTTTAGTACTTTCTTAACTAAGCTGGGGCACTTGTGGACTACACTCTGTCCTGAAAAATGTATGGGCTAGACTCCTAACCCTGGCACCTCAGAAGGACCTCACTTGGTGACAGAGGAAATCAGGTCAAAGTGAGGTCCTTTCGGTGGACTCCAGTCCAGCACAACCATGTTCTGATCAAAAGGGGGTTTGCAGGGACCTCTGCATGGGTGTGTATGTGTGAAGCTGCAGGAGGAATGCCAGGTATGGGAAAGGGCAGAGGAAGGGGCAGGGCAGTCTGTGGAGACAACCAGGTCGAGGACACCTCACCTGGGTCGCAGCCTCCAGAATCCCAGCCCATGCGCCATGTCTGCTGTTTACATCTCCTGGTGTGCAGATGCTGGTCACAGCAGTGTGGGCAAGCACGTCAATACCCATGGGCTCTTCACCTGTTACCCTCATGACCCTTGTCCCCAGCTCTCTATGGCATCGCTATCCCCTTGAAATTTGATGGCAAGATGAAACGTTATCACTCGGAGATGATCTGGTGGGTGAACACAGAGGCGGGGATGATCAGTGGTCATTCTCCTCCTTTTCAGTTACTGCCCATCCATCAGCACAGTCTGTGTTGCTCTGAGTGTGGCAGCCCCAGCACTGGCTCGCACAAGAAGACACACCTGAGGTGTTTTCAGGTTCTGGTGCAGAGACTCTGCAAATTCAGCAGCTGGTTGCCCAGAGATACAGTCTGGGAGAAAAAGGTCCTGTTTTCCTCTGTCTCTTCTCTAGGTTGGCACAGAAACGGACATGTCTCTTAAATCCGTTGTAGACCAGGGAGCTGAAGATTCCCGCAGCAACCCTGTGACTGAGAATAACACATGAAACAGGTCAGGGTAGGGAAGCCATTTCCATCCCGGAGTGGAACGCAAGCTGAGAGTCTGGGCGACTCACCAGGACTGCTCTGCACAGAGCCAAAAGGCAGCCTTGGAAATGATACTTGTGTCAGCAACATCAGAGCAAAAGGCAAACGGGAGAGCTTAAGTCTTTCTTTTCAAGCAGCACTATTGAGAAGGGGCATATGAGTTCCTGCTGCCCCTGCCTCTGCAGGTGATGTTTTTAATAAGCACATGGGAATGGCGTATTTTTTACATACTAAAAATATGCATATGGTACCATACACACACACACACACACACACACACATGCACACACACACACCTAGTCCAATTTGAAGGTAATTTGTTATATAACAATAGAGACCAAATTCAATATATTTTGCCATAACACAGAAATAGGATAGCAGTTTCAGCAAACATCTTTTCACTTGCAAAGCTAAGTTATTCATGGCCATCAAGCATATGACATTGAACTAAAACTGGGGTCCAGAAGAGATGACTGATCAGTGTTTGAACACAGTCCCCATAGTATCACTCAGGAGTTCAGGCCTCATTTTTAATTTTTACAAACATATTCACATATAGAGACATGTGGTTCTGTTTTATGCAGTTTTGAAATAGGCTGACATGGCGTCTTACTTCTGGATGTGAACTAGTGCCACCTAAGCCTCTTCATGTGGGGAGCCACAACCCGAGAGCACTCTGATTGGCAGCAACCTGAGCTGATGCATCCATCACAGGGGCACGTCCCTTGTCCTAAGCACCGACTACCATCTTGCTACTTTCCTGGGACCTGCCCCATCATGAAACAACCGCTCTCCTGCACTTTCCTGAGGGATGTGCCTCCCTGCAGAGACTTCTTTGAAGATACTTCAGTATTTGCGGTGGCATTAGAATCCTCCGTATCTTGTAACAATGTCATACAAGTATTTGCTAACTACTAAAGCTT
Organism: Uropsilus gracilis; assembly: GCA_004024945.1. NCBI lineage: Eukaryota > Metazoa > Chordata > Mammalia > Eulipotyphla > Talpidae > Uropsilus > Uropsilus gracilis. The sequence continues at coordinate 23,833 of PVHY01006841.1, read as the reverse complement.
AGGCTAACACAGAAAAACGCTCTCGACTATCAATACTGTTGAAAGGAAATTAGATGCTGTATATGTATGAAGAACTCTGTGGCAGGTAACCTTCTGAGTTCAAGTGATAGGAATAAGATTCCAGAGTCATGCCCGGCATCATCTCTCCTCCTGGTGTGGAGAACAGACTCAGCAACTCCTATCCACTTAATAGTACATGAGATGAGATGGTGCTTCTGAGATTAAGTTACAGAAGGTTAAACTCAGCTTTGTGCATCCTCTCCCCTTCCTCTCTCCTCCCCGCCTCCCCTAGCCCCTCCTTTCCTCTCCCTTTCTCCCTTCCTCTCTCTCTCCTTGCTTGCTTGTTTTGGTACCACAGTGGCCATGTTAGTGGCCAGAGTAGCTTCTGGCCAACAATAAGCCAGACTATGAGGCTCTCAGACCAAGAGCCATGATGCCCTAGCTGCTGCCCACAACCATATTCCAAATGAGCATGGAAACAGATCCTTCCCCCAAGGAGTCTTGAGAGGAAGACACCTTCATTCAAAGCCCCATGGTGTCTTGATTGAGAGCTGCCCCAGGCAGGGTCTGACTCAGTTGCATGCAGATTCTGGACCATGGAAACTATGAGATAGTAAATAGTATCATTTCAAGACCTGAGTATGGGGATGATTTATGATGCAGCAACAGGTAACAAATTCAGCTCACAAACCACCACCTTCTGTGTTGTCAATGTGGTGGTGCAGACCCTGCCAGAGAGAGCGGCTGCTGAGGGCAGCTGGACAGTGAAGACATGTGGTCCTGGCTTAGGAGTTTACTCTCTAAGAGGACATTTCCCCTCTTCTACATTTATCCCTGAACATGAATCTCGCCCTGGGTGGGTTTACACTAGAAGAACTGCTCTCCAGCCATTCTCTCCCTGCTAAGTGACTGGATTCTCTCTGTTAATTGTCTTTATTTTTATAATTCTTCTTTTTTATTTTTTTGATAGAATTTTTAGCTCTCAGAAAATCTTATCCATGAACAGTTAGTGATTAAAATGCGAATCTCCCCCAGTTCTATCTCTCTCTCACTGCTGACAAAAATAACAAAACGTAGTAGGAAGGCGAGACTGAGGACCAGCTACCTGCTCACACAAACCCTGGCCGCGGTGGAGAACACAGGGAGGTTTTGGAGGAAGCCAGCCATTTTGGGGTTTTGCTTATGTCTTATTTCTCCCACTGAGACAAGAGCCCCAGAGGCAAGGCCTCACGTGCAGGTACCCGGGCTCCGGGTTCGGCAGGGTCGTGCTTCTGGCAGAAGCGGCTCTTGGCAACCTGAGGCCACAGTGACCCTGTCTGCAAGGTGGGCGCTGCCTCTGCTTGGCTTTAGGATCAGACCTCGGATGTTTAATTGATGCTTTGCCTTCAGAAATCGGGATTATTATCCGTATTTAGAGGCTCTGGCAACCTAGGGGAAAGGTTGACTCATTTATCCAGGTCGCAGAAGGGATCAGCGGCTGAGCTGGGATTAGGGCTGAAAGCCGCAGACTTGTGGCCTCCATCCAGGCTGCACTTATTTCGAGCTGCCTTGGCCTACTTAGCTAAATCCTTCTCCTCGTACCTGCCTTGGAGTCCTCGGAGGGGATTTGAACCCTCTCAGCAAGTGAGAAGCGGGCTGAAGACACAGCCTGGCCAACAGGCAGGTCTTGACTGCTGGGTGGTGGGGCAGCCTAGTGGGTAGCACCTACTTTCAAACTGGAGGCAGAATCACAAGTTATGTTTTTTTTCACCTCATGCCCCTCCATCTTGTGCAAGCGGATCAGGCTCACAGGAAGAGTATCTCACAGGAAGAGTGCTGGAGGAGGCAGTGGAGGCTTTAGGGATAGATGCATAGATGCGGGGGTGTCTGTTCTCCGGACTTGGGCTTCTTGCCCCAGGCCTCTGCCTTTGCCACAGGCGCTCACGTTTCATACCAGCGTTACCTGAGACTTGTGGTTTGTAAGAGCAGACAGAAGAGAGAGGGCGTGTAAGTGTGTATTATTAATGCTATTAAAGGAGATGCAGTCCCTGAACGAATGTGAGGAAGGGAGGTACTGAGGAAGCGTTTTCAGTTACTGGAGTTTCAGTCAGAAGGCCGGTGTCTCCTGCTGTGTTTAGCAGCTTTGTCAGCTAGAGCAAATCCCGTAGCCTCTCTGAAAAGCACAGATTCCCAGACAGCTCCTTCCCCTGGCAGCTGGGAGTGGATGATGGAGGTGACTCCGTGCTATGAGGTCTGTCCTTCCATAGGCATTAGATCCCATGATCGGATGCCCAGGGAGTGGGCAGGTAGGAAGACTGAATCTCAGTTTTGATTTTCAGAGCATGGAGTACAGGAAGTTTCTGCAGCAGAGACCATGGCAGGGCTGAGCTGGTAGAAGGCCAATGTGTGACAAAGACAAGGTCTGGATGGCTGGACCGTTTGAGGGAAGTTATAGGAGATGAAGCAGAAAGAAGAAAAGGAGGTAAATTTGGGGCATAGCTGACTAGTCTAAACTAAGAGGTAACAAGTATAGAGTTTTATGAGAAGAAGGCAGCTATTCTTGAACCTTGTCATGCATGCATGCATGCATGCATCATCCATCCATCCACCCATCCACCATTTATCCACCCACCCATCTGCCCGTCTCACCCATCCATCCACCCACCCATCCATCCATCCATCCACCATTCACCCACTGAGATGAATAATTCAGGGACTGTGATGGATACAGCACACAGGGTGAAGAAGAATGCCCACTTATAAGGAACTCTTGGGTAGAAAGCAGAATGGTTTGAAAGATGGAGGGGAAAGGCAGCACAGAATCCAATAGAGCAAAGGGCCTCAGGTGAAACCAGGGAGGAAGGGGAGGCAGACTCGCAAAGGGGAGGAGCTTGGAGCATAAGAAGCAGTAGGTGTGGAACTGAAAGTCTCATTTCAGATTGTTCATGAAGCTTTGCGGAAGTATTATTTATGGGTCCAACTCATCAGCCTGGTGGCCCCCATAAAACATCTCAGGCTGATGATGCAGTGGGAGGGCTGCCACTGAGGAACAGACTAGAAAGCACAATATGTGGCAGCTGGAAGCCCCTGACAACATTAGAATTCAGGTGGTATCATCTTATGCCCAGAATATTTTCTCTCTTCGTCAGGACAGTGGAACGATAATTTGCCAAATTAAGTTCTATTGATGTTGCCTCTTTCAGTGGTTTTTACTGGTTGGGAATTATTTTGTTATTCTCATCAAATTAATTCTAAGTTGGGAAACTAAGATATTAGAAGTTGAGGAAGAGGCTTAGGAGGCTAACACTGATGGGAGGAAGAGGATTGCAAAGAGAAGGGGAGGTGGGGCTCTGGGGGTCAACTGTGTCTCCCCCTACACAATCTAGTGTCCAGTGAACCCATTCAAAATAAATGAAGTCACCATGCAAACCTTCACATCCTGTTTCATGTATTTAATCATGAGACATCTGGTTAATTATGAAACATGGTTTGTTTTTGATATTTGTTCTTTTCCATGTCATCTTCTTCGAGCTTCTCTCTATGTCCTTTCTTTTTAAGAAGCAATGTCATACTACAAATTGTATTCCCTTCTAGAGCTACAATTAATTTGTAGTACTATTGGGAAAGTACTATTGCTGTAGAGACACTCATAACCCTCTTAAAACTGGAATGGATAGTGGAAAAATGCATTGTTTTAACCAGGAAAACAACTGGAAGATATATTGGTAGATCCGGGTCTTTAATGAGCAAATCAGAGTTCAAGTATCTGACAATTCTGTGTTATCCAAATTCCTTGTTATCCTGTTATCCAAATTCCTTGGTAAAAATCTTAGAATATTAAGTAGTGCTATTTCTTGAGAGCTTGTTTGGAGGTTCTAGCAGGGGAGCGCAGCTACTCGTATACCCTCGACCGAAGAACGGTCCGTCTCTATTCGGGGAAGGTCGTCCTCTTCGACCGAGCGCGCAGCTTCGGGAGGGACGCACATGGAGCGGTGAGGGAGGAAGGGGACACCCGACTAGCCAGCCAGATCAGCCGAATCAACCCTGGCGATCAATGGGGTGACAGATGTTGCAGCCAGATCGCCCTCACATCCAAGTAGTGCTATTTCTAAGGTAGATTATAGTAAAGTGCATATCCATCTTGATGAAGTTCATTCCACTAACATTCACACTATTTTTGACATATTTTTATTGCTTTGATTTATGAATAGTAAATCTTTGATGAATGTACTTCATAGACCTCCTTATGATAAAACAAAAACAAAAACAAAAAAAAATGTTAGTCATTTTAAAGACGTTCAAGTAGTTCATGCTTGTCTCTATAAGCCCACTGTTAACTCAACAATAAAAATATATTCACTGTAGGAATACATCTACAAGTTGTACAATGGAAGTAAATGTGTCCCTATGGAAAATAAGGGTTTGGTCTGGGATTTTGTGATTTTGTGAGGGGTTATTTCTCAAGACAAGACTTTTGGAACCTACCAGGCAAATACAGTGAATGTCTATAAGGAACGGTAGGAAATGTGTGGTCATTCTTGGCAGATGCCTTTGTTGTAACTAACAAAACATAATTACATCTATCAAAATATTCTGGTTGTAATGGGAAAGCAAATCAAATGGTTCATAGTTTGCCTACTTGATTTTAGAAGAGGATGTTATCACCCCATACTAGGAAAAATTGAAATGAAAAGTGAAAAAATAAAAAAAAGCTTTCAAAGCTGCAGCAATTGGGAGCTTTTAAAACACCTTATTGAAAACCCAGGAGAAATGGCTGCCACACATTAAGTAGCCTGCACGATTAAATAAATCTCTCTCTGGCTAAGATGTTAAGTTAAAACCAATCAGTCTTTGGGGGAAGCACAGGATGGCTGAGCTGGTCGAGGACATGTGAGGCCAGTGTGACAAGGCAGATCAATCAAACGTCAGATCATCACGTTTCCTGAGACTCCATGTCTCGCTTCTGGGATGCTGCAAAGCACCCACTGAGCTGGGGTGAGGTGGGGATAGGGGCCTTGTAACCACTTGGGGAAACCAGATGTAGACTGGAACTACTGGTAAGAGATAGGAAGTACAGGGGTTTAAGAACATTGTGGCATTGCCTTGGTTGCCATGGCTAAAGGGACAACCCCAAAACGGCATCAGGGGGGCTTCCTGAAAATGGCAGCCTTTCAGAGGTGGTTTTAAAAAGGGGTCACTTTTGGATGAATGGAGATGAAAGAAAAGAGCATTTGCATGTTGGATTCATAAGATTAAAACAAGGAAATAATGAGCTTGCACCAAAAAGTGAAAGAGGGAGGATCGAGTGAGCTGGTGACATGTAAAAGCAGAGGGATCCTTGGTGTCCACCCAGGGACTAGTGTGGGCTTCAGGTGGGCACAAGAGGCCTGGCATTGTTAACGGCAGGGAAGCAGTACCAGAGCGACTTATACGTCATGAGGTTGAGTTCCTGTGTAGGAGATGAAAGTGAGCCTCGTTGCATGTTCGGTTCCTGTGTGGGAGAGAAACCTGTGCCACGTTACCCATGTGCAGCCGTCTGATGCCCGCCCGTGGGTGGGAGCTGGAGAAATGGCCTCAGGAAGGGCCCACCTGAACCTATACCCACGAGTCATGCGTGGCCGGAGGACCCTTCCTGAGACTCAGTGCCAGCTTCCTCCTTGGAGAGCTCGCGTCTCGTGGCCCTGGGGTACTTGAACAGGCCACTGCTTCTTGATGAGCTTATTGTTCAATGAGTTTGTGTCATGTTTCCTGAGGTCAGTGGTTCCTCTTTCACTTTCCTCCTGACCACAGGGATGAGGTGAGCTGCCTGGTGGATCTGTGTGGTAGAGGAGGCTGCAAATTCCAAGTTTCCCTGGATCTCAGCTCAGTCAGCAAGAAATCAAACTGGGCACTTCCCCTAATCCTTGTGTAGGTGTTAAAACTAATTTATTCATTAAATTTGTTTAACAGAGTGTTAGGTCTTGCTATTAGGACTCTGTATCTCGATTCCCTTTCAGGACTGGGCTGTCAGATCCAGGCCATGTGAACAGAATCTGAGGAGCATTCTGAACAGCATCTGAAGCACAAACACATATGTAATCTATTTGAAAAGCACAGGACTCTTGCTGTGTCCACAGCCCCCAGAAGATGCTCGGTGGGGAGTGAGGTGGGGTCAGGGCAACTGCAGGTGGTGAGATGGGGGTTCATGGCCAGACCGACATTCCTACCCTTGGAGAACCTTAGATCCCAGTCAGTGGTCTTCCCGTGGAAGTGAGGGAGGAGGAGAAATGTTGCCTTTGGACACCCTACCCTGTGGCCCCAGGCACCCCTGATTTCACTGCCACCAAGGAGGACTCTCTCATGATGAGAATTCGATGCTTGAGCTACCAGTGAGGAAAGAAAGTGTCTCTCTCCCCTACATCCCCAGGCAGAGCTGAAGGCTGGGGCACAGGACAGGTTTTGCAGTGGTCTGGTTGTAAATCCTTGTGAGATTCTGTTTCTCTCCCTTCTTCTCTGACTCCCCTGGCTGGTCACACTGGCAATGAGTGGACACCTCCACCCCATCCCCCAAATCAGAGAAAGGGACTTGGGAGGTGCTATTATGATTGTTTCCCAGCTATTGATGCATTGCTGATCCATGGGGGAGCATGGGTACTGGGGTAATGAAGCACCCCATTGCTTTAGGAAGGATGGATTCCAAAGCCTGAGGAGCATTACTTTCCCCAGATTGATACATCTGGGACCCATATTTGTCCAACCTGACAGACTCAGCTGTTGGGACGATCAGACCACACATTCCCAACCCTCACGCTTGGCCTCAGTGAAGTATCTTGGCTTACCCTGAAGTTTCTGGCTACGACAGTTGATGGGTGTTTGTGAGCCTGGTTTGTCTTGTGTGGAAAAGTCCATGAGACAGTGAGTGTGGCAGCTCATCCATCTACCTTGGTGAGTGCACGGAGCACTTGGCCAACTGGTGCAGGTCATCAAATACTGGAATTATAAACAGCCACCCTAGCCTGACTGCCAACAATCATAGCTGAAAGAGCCCCATAACGGCGGTGTGTAAATGTGTTAAACGTACATAAGTAACTGCTTTGCTGCCCAGTTTTACTAATCACACACTGCTACCAAAACCTTCTGATACATCAATGAGATGCGAAACATTATAATTAAATGGGAGGGGTTGTATGTCTAGACTGAGTGTGGGTGAAGCTGGTGAGAGCGCGATGGATGAGTGCTGAGAATCCCGTTTGCTTAGTGACTCTGATGTGAGCTTTGGAGAAATGGCCCTTTTATAATTTTAAAAGCTTGCAATTTCCCCTTCAAAGCTAGATCTTCAAGGGGAACGGAATATCACCTCTGCCTAATTCCACTTGGTATTTCATTTCTCTTTTGTTTGCAAGGCATTAATTATTAAATATGGTTCATATTGATAATTATACTGCATCTTATTTATTAATGACTCACTATTAAGCTCAAACTTAATATCTCCAGAGGTTCTCAGGTCTCTATTCTGCAGGTCATAGCTCTTTCTCTCTCTCTGCAGGCTGAGCACTGAGGCTGTTTCAAACTTTGGCACTTGAGGTAAGTGGGTCCTGATGGTGTGCTGGCATGCGACACAGGCCATCACCACTGCAGAGCTGGGCCAAAACCCTCAGTGGAATGGTGGAATGAGGACCATAATTCATAATCCTAGGGAGAGAGGCCGCACAGGAGCTGGGGATGGGGTGGGGTACTAGGCAAAGGTTTCTCTTTTTGATTTTGCTCAACACTTGTGTTTCCTTCAGTTCTTTTTCAGAAGGACAAACCACATTTCCAAACCACAGACATGTTTTTCCCCCCCATTTCCTCTTTTACTCAGTGCAGAGATGACAAAAGATGCCAAATAGCCGACCTGAGACTTGAACATGCTTCTGTCACTTCGTAAAGCCCCACTCCCTTGTTTGGGCCTCTTAAGATGAGAGTTGGACCAGGTCCTGTGTTCAGCGCGTCAGTGACATGGGCTTCAGATGCCCTTTATGGGTAGACATTGCAAACCTGCAGATGCTGTCACTGAGGGTGTGGAGACAGATTTCACCTCAGGACTCCCAAGCTTTGGTGCCTGGGCTCCCCATCTCTGGAACGTTCTTCTTCAGGTGCCCTGTACCCTGAGTTCTTCCACTGTTCAGACAAGTCCTTCGGCCACTGCACTCAAAGGCCTCTCCAGCAGCCACTTCCTGAGGTTACTGCTTCCAGAGCAACCCTCATTTGGACCCTACTCCCACACTTCTCAAGGACTCCTGCCTTGACTCTCCCCTCATTCTTCAGGAGCTAATCCTTGTGTGTGAGGGGAAAGCTCTCTTCGACTTCAGTGCTCAGCTGAGGTTGTGACGCCCCCGCTCACCCCTGAAATTAGAAATCACAAGCTGCTCCTGAGGCTCTAGCCCATCCTTGGTCACCCCCTAGTTCTGACTCAGGCCACTGTCCTTCCCGGTGGTTCTTGGTTGGATGTCTTGGAGTCCTTCTTGACTCTTGAATTGCAGTTTTTGCTTGCTCAGGACTGGCAGCTACACCTTCCTTGCATTTTTGATTCGTTAAAATTTTTAGTTCAGTTTTCTTATTGCCAAACATTGTACAAATAACATGATTTCAGTTGTGCATCCAGAGTGTCCACGCATGTCTGCACTGCATGAAGGTCACTGCTAGGAGTTCAAATCTGCGTATGTTTTAGAGACTTTTTATTCTAGATGATGTTTGATTTACAGGAAGGAGTAAAAAGAGTGGAACCCATCCTTTCCCAGCTTCCTGGGCTGACACCCTGTTAGGTCAATGCGTCCACTTGCTGCCAGGGAAGGTGGACACAGCATGTTGGGACTAACTCCACTCCAGGTTTATTTGAATGTCTCTGATGCTCCCTCATGTCCTTTTCCTGACTCAGTATACACATTACGGTCAATTGCCAGGCTTCTTTCTTTTCTCCGTGACAATTTCTTTGATATTCTGGTTTCTGACAAACTTAACAGCTTCTTTCCAAGTTCCCTTGCTTTTTTCTTTGAGTTTTTAAAAGTTCTTTTAAAAATTGCACAGCTCAGTGTCTGGCGCAGAGATTTCAGGTGGAGAGCCCTGTCCTTCATCGCCTGCATGGAGGAATTCAAGCTCGCCACCAAAAGCCGGGCTCCCACATCCCCTACTCTTGCTCATTTAAACCCAGTTTCCCCACCCACACACCCTCCCCACCCAGTCCCCACTCCAGGGTGTTTGCTAAGTGAGTCAGCGGGAAGGAGTGGGACTTGGGCTTATCTGAAGAATAACTGCTTCTTGGAACTTCACTATCCCCTATGGACCCATCCAATAGGTTCTGTTTGTGAAAAACTCAGACACATAGGCTCATTTGCATCATGTGGGGTCAAGGGTCTCGCTGAGAGGGCGTGGCTACATCTTGGTGCTGTCAAGTTCTTCCTCCTTTCTGTCTTTTTTTGATTTTGCTCTTTGCAAGAAAGTCAGCAGTGCCACTTCTCCAGGTCATTCGTTCGTTCGTTCGTTCGTTCGTTCGTTCGTTCGTTCATTCAATACCATCAAATTTTAATGAATAAAAGAGAACCCTGAATCAGAACTCCAATATTCTCTGAGGGCTTCAATGTTAATTAAATGCCAAATTCCTAGAGCTTATTTTTTAAATGTATGGAGCTGGGGAAGTAATACCCTGCAGAATTGTTGTGAGGTCAGGGCCCACACCAGCACAGGTCCTGGCACACGCAAAGTGCCCCCTTGATTGTGGGTGTTCTCACTGCCTGGAGATGTTTATTATTTGCCTCAGAGGTTTACACCTGTGAGAAGCAGAACTGTCAGCCATCACTGGTGACCAAGCAGCCCAGAAAAAAGTTTTACCACACTTCTTACGGTCTTCTTTCCACATCAGTTGTCATAATAGAAAGTTTTCTTATTTTTTTTTCTCCCCATTATAGAAAAATAAACTAAATGCCAGGAAAATACACTTTTGAGGGAGGGAAGAGAGAGAGGAAACCTTTGAGGTCTGGGACAGTATTTCCTCTCTGTATTCTCAAATGTTCACATAGTTCCTAGCATATAAATGCCTTTTCTCAGCTGCTTGTAGAATAAATTGATAACTGAATGATAAAGTGTGCCTGACTACTTCAGCCAAGTCATCCTCAAAGTCCAGGGCACATGGAACACCTGTGTAGGCTGAGAAAAATGATGTGGTAGGGTGTGGTCATCTGCTTAAATAGGTGATTCATTTTTCAATGTAATTAGTTGTTTAATTGACCACTCACGTAATGTTAATGCATGTGGAATCCCAATTAATCTCCATTTTCTTTGAGGCATTTTATGTCTAGACCCCCAAAGGTTGTTTAACATTCAGTGGTCTTGTACAATGTCCACTAAGTACACATGTGGCCCGAGTGGCTTCTTCGAGAACTTTTTCTAGCTCAGATTTTTTCAACCTTTTCTTTGTCTTCAAAGGGGTAGATCATGGATGCGTTAGTTCCATCACACAGTCTCTGTCCCCACAGACTGATACCTAAGTTAATGGACATGGCTGTGTTCCATTAAAACTGAATTCACAAAAGCAGGATGAGCTTGCCCAGCACTGCAGTTTGCCAGTCCAGCTCTGGCTCCCTTTCTATGACTGAGATTACCTGCTGTCAAAAATGTGAGCTACTACTTTTGGTGTCATCTCCATAAACCACATCCCAGACCAATGTCATAGAGCTTTTCTGTTTTCTTCTAGCAGTTCTGCAGTTTGGGGTCCTATGTTAAAGTTTTTAAGTTCAAGTAATTTCATTCTGCTTGCCCCAGTTTCCTAAAACCATTTATTGAAGAGGGTGTCTCTTCTGCAGTGAGTAATTTCCACTCTCTGGCCAAATATTAGTTGATCATATCTGTGTGGGTTTATTTCTGGGCTGGCTTTCAGTTCTTTCCCATTGGTGTATGTCTATTTTTATGCCAGGACTCCACTGTTTGTTTACTATAGCTTTAAGGCATAGTTTGGAATCAAGAATTATGATGATTCCAACTTTTTCCTTCTTCCTCAAGGTTGCTTTGGTTATTTCAGGGTCTTCTGTGGTACCATACACATTTTCTAATTGTTCTATTTTTGTGAAAAATGTGATTGGACTTTTTTTGTGAATTGCTTTAAAACTATAGGTAACTTAGAGTAATAACAGCATTTCAGTGTCAATTATTTGTTCCATGGATATATGATACCTACTTCCATTTATTTTGTGTCTTCTTCAATTTCTTTTATGAAAATCAGAGTTTTCAATGTGCAGATAATCCACCCCCTTGGTTAATTTTATTCCTATGTATTTTATTGTTTTTGATATTATAAATAGGATTACTTCCTTTATTATTTAGCTAGCACATTGTTAATGTATAGAAATAGAACTGTTTTTTCATATATTGATTTTACTTACTACAAGTTTACTGAATTTGTTGATTAGTTCTAACAATTTTTGGTGGAGTCAGGGATGCTCCAAGTATATAAACATATCATTTTCAATCAGAGAAAAATTTACTTCTTTATTTCTGTTATAGAATGTTTTTTATTTATTTTGGTTGTCAAATTGTTCCAAGCAAACTCCCAGGTTCTTGTTGACTAGGGGAGGTGGTTCATGTCTTGTGTCTGAACTTAGAGGAACAGTTTTCAGCCTTCACCATCAAATGTGACATGAGCTGTGGGCTTGTGATAGGTGGCTTTGATTACACTGAGCTATATTCTTCTTGTGCTCATTTTGTGGAAGTTTTTATAATGGCAGGATGTTGTAGTTTGTCAATTTTTTTTTCTGTATCTATTGTGATGGTCATATGAGTTTTTTTTAAAACTTTCATTCTATTAATGTGCTGTTTCACATTTACTGGTTTGTCTGTGTGGTTTATGATCACTCTCATAGTCCAGGGATAAGGCTCAAATAATCATGATGTGTGACCCTTTACACATGCTGTTGAATTTATTCTGCTGATATTTTGTTGAGAATTTTTGTTTTGGTATTAATCAATACTTCAGGCTATCTCTGAGGAGGACTTTATCTTTGGCTTTGTTTTTGACCCAACTACTTTGCCTTTTGATAAAAGAATTTAATCCATTGAACTTCATTACTGAGAAGTAGAGTTTATAAATGTTATCATAATACTTTCTGGCTGTTTTGTAACTTTTTCCTCCCTGCCTGCCTGCCTTTTGAATCAGTAACTTTCCATTATGGTGTATTTTGATTTTTTTAATCTTTTATGGATCTTTGTAGCTTTGTGCTTACCATGAGTTTTACCATCTTACAAGCATCTGTTTTATGCTCCTATCAACTTTGATCACATATGAAAATGCCACCTTTTTGCTTATATTTTTGGTGTCATAATTTATCTCCTTTTAAATTCCATATTCATTTGTAAATTGTTATGACTGTGGTTAATTTTAATACATTTGTCTTTCTGTCCTTAGGTGAGAGTTAGGTGATGAACATCACACCATTCTGGAGTGTTGGGACATTCTAAATCTGATTTTCTGTCTACCTTTAAAGGTGTATTTCATGTTTTGATATATAATTTGTCCCTATGCAGTCTCCTTTTGAAGCAACTCATAGCCAAGATAGCCATGTTAATATGAACACACTAAGATGAGGGGAGGAGGAAAAATGCAGTTATTTTATTGAATGACTGGGAATGGAAGTTCTGTTAATCAGGAAAGAGAGAATGAATCTTGCAAGGCAAATAGCAGTCTCTGTCACAGGCCTGATAGCTCTGTTTTTTATTTAAAATAGTGTAATGGGAAAATAGTGCTACAATATCATGTTGTAATTTAATTGGAGGATTATAGGCATATGGATATTTTTTAAGGTTCAGATTGATTCAACACATATTATTGAACACCAAACGGTATAACTTCCAGGGGATGTAAACAGATACTGTTCCTATCCATGACTGTTTAGGGTTTCCAGGATAATAAATAAATGATTTTAGGGTGAGTGACAACTACAATGATAGAGATACATCTCTATCATATGTGCTTGCTCTTTGTGAATTTATTTATGCAGCAGTGTTTTAGAGATGTGTTTAAATTTTCTTATTTTTCTGAGATAAAAATACTTAGACTCTTTAAAAAGAATAAAACTTTTTAAAAGAGATACAACTCCTTGCAAAGGAGTTTTCAGAAGGATGTGTGTGGTGTGTGTGTGTGTGTGTGTGTGTGTGTGTGTAGAGAGAGATTATATCTTATTACATTTTTCATGGCATTTCAACATTCATTTATTATTGAAGTTGAAGGTTATTGCTTTTCTTACACTTGACTGAAGAAATGTCTTTTCAGATTTGTCTTGCAAAGCCTCTGAGTAATTCATATTTTAGATTATCAACAGTTTTTCACAGTTTCAATTGCAAATAATTAAGTTTCCTGCTCCCAGGATTCTGTTAAACAATGAACTGACCCCTCAGGTTTGGTGTTCACACTTAGTAGTCAGAAGACAGTTTTACAAGTTTACTTTGGGTTTGACACACTGATGTTTTCTGTTAACAGCACTAAAGAGTTTCTAGTATTTATAATTCTATTTACTTCCCTCAGTTCTCATAAAAACAGAATTTGAGATCAGGGATCTCCTCACTGAGCTTTATGTGCAACCGTGATTCCACAGTTAGCATCAAGATTTGCTGAGTTGCGTTCATCACAAAATTTAACACAGATGCTGTGTCCTACTTGTTCTCTTCGATCCAAACTAGAATGAATGTTCTGTCTAGCAGGTTCCTTCTGTGCATAGAAGAAAGTCCTCATTCTGAGAAAGTCAAGTTATTCACATGTAGCTTTGAGCACCTTCTATCTGACCACTTTGGAAGTAAGAAAAATGAAAGATAGAGGAAAATTGTGTAATAGCATCACTAAGGTACTTTATCCCAATAAAGTATATTAAGTATTTTTAAAGCTTTTATTATGCTGATTCTAATTTACAAAAATTCTGAAAGGAATGGAAAATTAGAAAAGTCTATAGTCTTACTTATAGTTGCCTAGTTAAATTGTAAATTTGAAGTTATACTTTTTACTTAAAAGCCATGTTCAAATAATCCATTTCTTCTGGGTTTTGAATTAATATTTTTCTCTTGTCTCCTATAAGTATATTGTAATAAATTTGATTTCTTTCTAAACTTTTGTATATAATAAAATATTATATACAAAATAAATAAAATATCAATATTTTTATATTTCATTTATTTATGCTGTAATTTTATTCCTTAATTCCACTGAATTTTGGTTGGTTTGTTCTTTTTCTCATTCCTAAAGGTGAGGAATAAAATGAAAAATTTGAGCTTTTTCTTGATAGAGACCTCTTGATGTGCTGCATCCTTCCCTCTGAGCTATTTTTATGGTGTCCCTTAAATTCAAGGTTATGTCCTCATTGTCATTTGTCTTGGGGTCTTTTTAAATTTTTGTTTAATTTTCTCATTAATCCAATAGTCAGTCATCCATGTCTTATTCCTTCTCCATGTCTTAGAGATTTTTCTTGATTTCTTTTTGTGGTTGATGTATGTTTGACAACTTACTGATCAGAGAAGAAGGTTGATGTGATTTCAATCTTTATGAATTTGTGGATACATGTCTTGCAGCCCGGTAAGTGCTGAATCATGGAGCATGTTCTTGTGCATGTAGAAAGAATGTATATTCAGGTTTTGGGCGTTGCAGTGCCCTACAAGTGTCCGTGGAACCCAGACCCTTAATTTTTGTTTAAGACTTTTGTTTTCTTATTTGTTTTTTGTCTGGCCGCCCTGTCCGTTGGTGAAATCAGGGTGTTAAATTCCCCAGCTATGACAGTGTTTCCTGGTGTCTGTTTTGGAGGTTGCTAGTAATTGCCTTTTTTATTTGATGTGCCTTCGTCTCACAAGTATATAGTGATAAGCGCTAAGTCTTATGTATTGTTCCAGTGGCCACTATATAGTGTCCACCCTTGTCTCTTATAATTCTTTTTAGTAGGAAATCTAGTTCTTGTTTATACCACAGGACTGAACCAGAGAACAAGTGGGGATGTGCCCTAAACTAGCAAGCCTTGAAACTGTTCTAACTCTCCTCAAATCACTTTGGCTTTGTGTCATTTTCCTAATGTGCAGAAGAGTGATTGATTATGTGTATTTTAAGCTCTCTTCCCTCTCCAAAGTTGTCTGACTTAAAAATCTCTTTTCTTGAAGGTTAGATGCTACCTAATTCCAAGAAGTTGAGTTATCGGACTACTTACCCTGCTTGTTGACTAGCTCATACCAGGAGTGACGACCATCCTCTCAAACATCAGTCATCAAGGAGGGGGTCTCTGCCAGCTCAGACACCCTATACTACAGGATGTCCTTTAATACCTGTTTTGAGAGGTGGTCTGTGACTTCTGCTTCACAGGTGCCCTCCTGGGGCAAGTTGCTAGTGATGATGTGTGTGGAGACTTCTTTTCATTGTTTTTTTGATGAATCTTAAATATTAATGTCTACAAGTCCTTATCTTTCTTACAACTTTCATGTGCAAACATTTTCAACTCTTGCAATTATTCTCCCTGTGGAGAGGAAAAAGCCTTCCTTCCCCACATCTGATAGCTGCCAAGCCTCCATGCCTCTTAGCGGCTAAGTACCCAGCACTCTACCGGCTCTTCCCCTGGGGGAAACCCAGGATCCCTTGAGTCTGTATGCAGCCAGGATGCCACTCAAGTCTGCATACACTCTCTCCCATCCTTTCCTGTGATGACAAGAATGATGACATTCAGGAGGGAAGCTCAGTCCCAGAGCTTAGACCATTAGCTTTTCTTCTTCTTTCTCTGAAAAGAGTTTGAGTCTTTTGAAAAGAAAGTTGAGTCTCTGAGGTGGTGTTTCAGTATCACATCCTTAGTTATGAGAACCCCTCAGAGATGGCAGGGGTGAGGCTTCTTGGCAGATCTCCCACAGATTTTCCTCAGACTGCCTCATGCCATTCCCACTTGAACTTCAGCAGCACGTAGCCCCACAGTTTTAGGGAAGGGGCTTTGATGGGGCAGCAGAGTCGTCACACCTTAGCTCTCTGGCATGTCCTGGTGCTGATTCTGAGAACCACATCAAAACTCATGTTTCTGTCCTAAGACGACACCATGGCCATTACTCCACAAACCCACTACATCTGTTTCTCAGGATGGCGACCATCAGTCTGTGTGGAGATGAATGTGCTCTCTAGCAGAATTGATGGCCATCGAGGGTTGTCTTGGGACATTTTATCTAGTTCTAGACATTTCATGTTCATCCTGAACAAACCTGAAATTGATGGGGTTCAAAGCCATGAGGCTGTTTTACTTTTCCTTCTTGTCATGCTTTCAGGAGAGACATGACAGACTCTAGAACTTTCCTGTCACTTTTTCATGGAATAAAAAGCCCAGTTTGTTGTGCACTAGTTTAGAATTTCAATTTCACTGCTAACCTGAACCTCTCCTTTTTCCTCTCCTTGCCCTTGCCCGTCAGGGCTGTGTGTTGAGAGAGGAAGGAAGTGTAGATCCAATTCCCCTCTCCTTTTCAGAGCAGGTTTTCCAATGTAGCAGACAAACAGAAACAGATCAAGACAAATAGCAAGATGCCAGTCACAGTTGAATGTCAGTGATGCTGTTTTCTGAACAATACATGACAAACTCCTCATCTGTGCTTCGCCCTATACTCTCCAGGTTCTCCCACCACCTTGTCACCTGTGAACCATCATCTTAATCTCTTGTGCCCATCCCTCCCCAGTTTCACTCCCCCCCACCCCGTGCTTTGGTTCTTCAGCAGATATTTAAGAAGACAAAGTCATGAACTTTATCCTTGAAGCGGCACTTCAGCCAGCAGATAATCAATAGGTGCACCAATAGATGTCATGGTGGGGTCAGCGGGGACTGTGGACATCTGAGCCACCCTCCTGTGAGCCAAGAGACCTGGCATCCAGAGGGGTGGGAAACACCTGCGGACGCCTGGGCTGCTGCCCACACAGTCTGCTCTGGGTGCCCTGAAGCAGCTGCTTGCTGTTCCCTTGCTGTGCTCACCCTCAAGGCCTCTCTGTCCTGAGTCACCCACAAGGAAGTAAAGCCTGAACCCCCTTCTGTATGACTGAAGACTTACTGTCCCTGAGCCTGGTGGTGATGCTTGTGATTTTAAAGGGGCCGGCCTCCAAGACTCCTCAGATTAGAGCTCTGGCGGGTAGTGCACAATGTCGACAAGGCATCTTGCCTGCCATGCCCAGAAGTAGGATGCTCCTCATCCCATTGGGGTGTGTCTCTTTGGCACATGTGAGTGGGTAGTGTATTGAGTGACCACATGTGATCACACCCAGATGTGATCGCACATACCTGTGGGCCTAGCAGAAGTCCGGTCAGGCCAGGCCTCTTGATAGAACGTCGTCTTGCTGGACCAGCAGTGCAGTGATTTCTCGGAGCGTTCAGAGACTGGCAACAGGTGCCGAGATCAGATGGCTTCTGCCTCACTCGGTGTTTGGGATGTGCCTGTTCTCTCTCTCTCTCTCTCTCTCTCTCTCACACACACACACACACACAAGGTCTTTGCAACACCTCCCCATCCTCCTCCCCCCTCCCACTTCCTAGTGACCCTCAACTTCTGGCTTCCTTTCTTCTTTCTTCTATAGTCCTGGGAAAAGACCAAAAACATTAGGATCATAAAATAGGGTGGAGACTGAAGCATTCTGGAGACTGTAGAGACTCAGGTCAAGCCTTATTACTCTAGTGTGACCCAGTTTTGTGTAGTCTCTGCATTGTAGGAGTTCGGATTTCAAGTTTCTTGGGAGCCTCATGACTCTCATTTTGCCTTTAAATTGAATATAGTTTTCCAAAAATACTTTGCTTTGGAGCAATGTACTATTTGGCAAGTAGTGTGTTTGCAGGTTATTTTTATTGTAGAATGCACGGAGAAGCTCAATAAAGGCAATTCCTGGGTCACTGGGACTGAGATCTGGGCGAAACACTGGGCACAGAGGCTGACTTCAGTGCTGTGTTTGCTAGTGCCTTGCACTTTCAGCTGCCTGCTTGTCACTCTGTTGGCAAGGAGTGTTTTTCTATTAACATCTTTTTCCCATACAATGAAGACAGGGATTAAAGATGTTGGTGGTTTTCTTTTCTCTTCCAACTTATTTTGATAATTTGAGTGAATTTAATAGAATTGATATCAGGAGAGAAGGCTGAAGAACTGCCCTCTCTGATCACTGTGTGTGTCTGTTTGTGGTTATACATCCACGAGTTGTTAAGAATGTATTTAAGTTACAGACTTTGGATAAAAAACACGTTATGTTAATTTTTGGTTGGATGACGTGTTGAGCTACATTTAAATGGGGGTGGATATGTCAGCAAGTAATAAGTGGAGATATATCTAAGTATTTTTAAACACTGGGCCATAAAAGACGAGGCTTTTAGTTCGCTGTTTTATGATATGACATCGTAGGGCCGACAAGAAGAGGTCGTTTGTCGGCAAAGTATTGGACTTACTAGATTCATTGAATTGTGAGGATATAAATCCTCTGCTTAAAAGAACTGGGGGCTCCCACCTTTGAATATTTTCAAAACCTGAAAAAAACATAACCTCCAGAGTGCTTTGGCATCTGAAGATCACGGGCACCCATCAAATGGAAAAGCAGACCTCACATCTGATTTTCCTCCTAGTGAACACAGCCACGTCCCAGTTTATGCCTTTTTTAATGGATCCCGCAGGCCAGAGGTGGATCACTCTGTCCCATGGCTGGTCTGATGAGGTGTGGCTGGTCCTGAGTCAAGGGGTCACTTGAAGCAAACTTGCACATGTGTTGCTGAGAGCAAGGCTTCCTAGTCGGGGAATATTGCTTGCAAATCTTTTCAAGAATCAGTTTCCCAATCCCCACAGACGCCCTCGTAAGGTTTATTTTGCTGAAAAAGACTGTTCTTTGGAATCAGTAGCAATGCTGGGGACAGAATCAAGGGACATTCAGAAGAGGCAGTGTGATCTGACGGCCTGAGCAGTTGTTTCTGCAGGTCATTAGGGAAAGTAAAATTCTTTTGCTTCTCAATGGGGGGGGGGGGAATAGATAATTGTGCCATTAGCTTTCTCACTCTGTGAGTCTATAAAAATAAAAGACTAATGCCAGAAGAAGAAATATAGTAGAGTCAAATGAATGTTTTCTTCTTATACTTGATAACTTGGATCTTTGTCCAAACTACATTTTCTTTTGATAGAAGTGCCTGAAACAAGAATCATCAGACTTAACTCATGCAAAAACTGAGTGATGAGATAAGCTAGGAAAAGGCCCAGAAAGGCTCCCGGTGTGTTTTTAGTCAGACCATTCTTGTTCAATTTTACTTTGATGTACGTCGCTAAAAATTCCTTCGCAAAACAATCTCTGAATTGGTTTTAAAGTGGTTAGAAGGAAAGAGAAAAATATAATTTCAATTTCCACTCTCCCTGATGTTTTCCCTTCCAATACAAAAAAAAAAATTTTAAAAAAAGTGTTTGAAAGCTCTTATTTCTGACAGCTGTGGCTGAGGTAGATTCCATGTATGCCTTCACACAACTGTCAGACACAGAATTCAATTGAATAAGTCTCTGGTATTATCCAAAATGAACTTTTTGTAAAAGTCATTCTCCCCTGGCAGCTTCGTTGTTAGAATCAAATGTCTCCTGTGTCTGAACATGTTTTCTCAGTATTGCTAGGAGGGTCAATGTGACCAGAGGTCCTTCTAAAGAAACATCTCCTACATCAAATAGTACCAAGGTCTATGCTTGAGAATGGGGGTGATTTACTCTGTTTACCCTTAGATACATAGCCCAGTCCAAGCAGCATTCCTTTTTTTCTTTTTCTTTTTTTGAGACTAGGTCTTGCCATTTTTGCCCATGAAACTGCAGGGTCACATTGCCTGTGGTACCACGGACTCAAGCAATCCCCAGCCTCAGCTTCCCAGGTAGCTGGGATTACAGGCATGCGCCACCACACCCAGCTAATTTTTTAGAACTAGGTCTTGCTACATGGCCCTAGTAGGACTTGAACCACAATCTCTGGTCCCCTCCTTGGCTTCCTAGATTGCGGCTTACAGGCATGTGCCACCATGCCTGGCCTCAAGCAGAATTTCTAAGGAGAGAGTGGAATAAAGAGGCCTCAAAGCAAAGGGAAAAGGAGAATTGACAGGAAAAGTTGCAACCAATAATGGGAGGAAAAATCAGTCCAATCTTTCCAAAATATATTTAATTGTTGTATTACTTAAAAAGATAATTAATTTTTTAAAAGTACCCAATGGCGAAGTCATGTGCAATATTTGTCTATGATCAGGTTTCTTCAGGATACTGTCTTAAAATAGAGATTATTTTTCTATAAAGATCAAGGAAATATTTATTATAGAAACATTCTAAGTAAGACAAATTAGAAAGCTGCTGAGAGAAGCATAGGTTATAAGGCAGCTTCATTAGGATTGTGATGTTGCAGCAGTAATTTTCACTTATGAACACCACAGATATTACTTGTGTACTATAGTGATTAAGTTAAATTGTTCTTATGGGTAGTATTTTACCAATCTTTGGAAAGGTAGATGAACTATTTGGGAAGTTAGAATGAAATTGTGCCAACTTACTCATTTTGCACTTGCTGACGTTGACTTGTGGATGAGATAAGATCATTTGTCCAACATCCCTAAGGACAAGTCAGACCCAGATGCTATGTAGCCTGAGGTCAGACATGGTCAGGAGGTTGCAGTCATTACTGCAAGGTTATTCTTAATCTACCACCATCCCTTCTGCTGTGTGGGGTTTTTTCTAGGATGCAGCACTGTCACAGTCATATGCATGAAGTATAAATGTCGACTCTGGAACATTTTACATAACTTCATATTGCAAATGTGTGTAATGCTTCACCATCACTCTGATGTAACATAAGTAAAATATCTTATGATTCTAATAAAGGTTTTGATTCATGGCCCAGCACTTTCTAAATACCGAGGTGATTTATTATTTGAACACAGTGTGCTCCTTGTATAATTGCACACTCTCCCTCAGTTATTAGGTACAGCACATACCATATATTAATGGATAGGCATGCTTTTGCTTTGGAACTTCAGACCTGTTTCAAAGAGGGAAAATAAGTATTTTTATACAGATTTACCTCCATGAAGGGGAGGCGCCATTTTCTTCATCCACACCTAGCTGCTGCTGCCTTGGGCTACAAGTCCCACTGTACCACAAACCAGACTTCCTCAGTAGGGCAGCTACTGGGAAGTCAGGGCAGCACGGAGTAACCAGGTGAACCTAGTAAGATGACAGTCAACTGAGGCAGCTTTCTTCTACAGTCTAACTTGCCCTTGATACTGCTGGGAAATAGAATTAGAGGTAATACAGGGGAGAGACTTGCAGGGACACGGAAGAGCTACTTAGAAGAGACACATAAGGAGGTTACTAATGGTCCTTGACAGAGACAGTGGCAACTGCTATTTTGATTGCTACTTTGATTTTGAATTTTGAGTCTTTCTTTCTTATTGCAGTTCTCTGTGGTTCCTTATAAGAGGTTGCCTTTAACCTGTGGCAAAGGCCTCAGGGGCTCTGCTTCAGACCAAGCCTGTTTGTTTGACTTCACATCTGCCCATGAGAAGATGGGCAGATGAGTAATTTTCAGAGTTTGATTATGAATATTCTTTATTCCCTTCTCTTTCTATGTGCACCCATCTTTAAAAACTTAAGAATATTTCACATAAAAGGTATGCTTCCTTTGCTTCTGAATGTGTGGATCATCAAATCCTTTTCAGAGCATGCACCCCTTAAAAGTTTGATGTCCCTAGGTGCCTCTTAGTCATGTGCTAACAGTGAATCTTGGGAGTCTGCTTCACCTTGTACAATATTTGGTACATTTAGGAATTTGAATACTATAATCAACTTTAAAAAATAATTTTGCTTGAAAAAACTTATATTTTTTGTGCTTTTTGGCCAAAGTTGTAATGTTCTCAATGTACATATCCTTAGAAGTTTCCAATTTATAATCAATTGTGGGCTTTGGAGAGAACAACAACTGAGTCTTTAGATAAAGTTGCTACTTCCTAAAACTCCAATAGAGAGAATAATATATGTGTGCACTTCTCAACACAAAGAACATAATGAAGAATATTAAGGGATCAGGGACTCTATGGATAGGTTAGAGATTAAAGAGAGGTGGAGTAAACCCTACAAAGCCTCAGAAAATAGGTAGACCTTGAAACACACTTAGATGTAAGATGCAGTATGCTTCCCTGCAAGTTGGTCTAGAAGTAAGAAATTGCTTGAACAGGGCCTCAGAGATCACTCTGAAGCCACAGAACATACTGCAGAAAGGATATGAATGGGGTTTTGTACTGTAACAAGTCCTCATCACCAGTTGTAGGAGCAAGTAGTTCATGACATCAATTGTAGTGCTCAGGCCTCAGGCTCACTCATCTATGTAGCATCTTTATTGGTTCTAGAAGTTGCACAGACACACCAATCAGGCAGGGCCAGGCCAGGGTAGGGTCAGGGCTAGGGGTCAGGGAGTGGGCACACTCACACATGTGCACACCCAGTGCTGGTTATATAGGCTTCTGCACAATCATGAGGAAGACACAGCACTCTAGGTACTGGGTGTACAGGCTGATGGAGGAAGAAGCTTGATTCACTCAATTCACCCTTCATGTTTGTAAGAACAGGGAGCAGAATTGATTGGGCAAGAACCAGACTTCAAGAGGTTGTGTCCTCTCCTGTGTACATGATGCTGATTTCATACCATTTGTACTAAACAGAATTGTGGGCAGGAGTGTGCATTCTGGAACACAGTGGTTTTTAACATTTTTCATAACTGTGGAATACAAATAGCATTTCTCCTTACCAGATGATTAACAGTTTTGAATTTGCATGAGTCAGAAACCAGAAACCAAGCAGTTTGCCTGTATCAACTCATTAGAGCTGAGGCTCAGCCCTAGAGGTCAGCTCAATGGCTTTCCTTGTGAGGAGCTGATGGATATGTAAATACCAGTTATTTAAGTGAACTCAGCAAAATCTCTGAAAAGTTAGCAATTAGGATCATCTTAATGAGATGTCTTCAAATTAAAGTGAATGGGATCTTAGTTAAGATCTAGATAAGTCAAAGTTGGTAGTGATGCTACTAATGTTAAGAGAATAAATGGTCAGTAGCAGCTGCAATCATTTGTAAATTCAAATCTCATTACAGGAACTGAAGATTGGGATAAATCATCCTGTCCCTTTAGAGATGCTTGGCCTTTGTAGGTCAACTATTTTTATTTATTGTCTTCCAGGGGTTGGTTTTTTTTTAACTGCATGTAGATCTGCCTTGAGAATGGATTTCCAAGGAGCACATTTTTGTTTGACCACTGGGTCCTGTAGTAAATATAATGTAATAAAATCCATCAAGTAAAATTTCATGTTCCGCTTGAATTTAGTTGATCCTTTAAGAATTTCCATTCCTCATCTGCAGTAATTCTGAATGGGTTTCCTCCCAGCTTGAGGGGCTTCTTAAAAACTCATCCTTCAAAATAAAACTTTGCAGACATACTTGGGTCAAGGTTCTCCAACATGTTGGCGTAGATGCTGACTCCAAGCTGCAAGAAGTTAATAACTTTAGCTGGAGCAGAAATTTGCTTCTGTATCTCCCTGTTGTGTAACATAGTGCAATTAGAATTCAGTGAGATTGCCAGAGAGATTCAACTTGATGGTGTATGAACTAGTACCGGATCAATTGGAAGGGAAGGAAAGGGCAAATGTTATCAGGTGGAGAGGCTTTCTAACTTACCACACAAATGATTTGCCTGCTTCTCCCAGGCAGATTCAAATCCTAACCTCTTGGGAGGGAAATGCCTTCAAAGACCAGTCACCTTTGTTACGTAGATTCTTTGTAGATTCTAGCCACCCCTTCTCAGCTCCCAGCCCCAGAGACTGCAGGAGAAAAAAAAAA
>PVHY01006840.1:0-71527 GCA_004024945.1 Uropsilus gracilis | reverse complement strand
AAAAAAAAATACAAGGTCCTCTATCAAAAAATAAATAAATAAATAAAATGTACCTAATAATGGTAAAAAAAAAATAAATAAATATTTTATGATACAAAGTGATACAAAAATATTTTATGAACCAGCAATACCAATATCACATGAAAGCTTGTTAGAAATGCCAATCTGGACCACTCCGGATTGTGTCAAAACCTGCATGATAGGAAGATCTCCAGGTGATATACAGTTACCCCACATTTTGGGACACTGTTCTAGCATTCTATCAGGTTGTCATATTTATTCAATTTGATTTGGGTTTGGACAGGTCTCTCATCTTCCAACCTCAATGAGAAGTGAGATGTGTTGATCTTGATTACCACCATTGAGAAGCACCTAGTCAGCTTCTGTAAACACAGAAGTAAGTGGGCTAAAAGTATGCTGCTGATGAAAATTTCAGTCAGTCATTTTGACTGATGTTAAGTTTACCCAAGCTGCATTTCCGTTTCTTGAAGGGAGGAACCATCCACATATTCCATCCCTGCCTCTCAGTCTGTCACTGGCTGAAATTTCTCTCCCTGGTGCAGCTTGAAACATCCCAGTGAAAACTGATTGGTCAACATCCATCTCTACTAATTCCTAGAATGATTTGATCTACAAAGCTGGAGCCAAAAGTTAGCTCTGGTGTTACTATACAATTGAGGTGGTGAAGAAGCATGCCCAGAAGAAGAAAATGGAAAGCATTTTCTGAGAGACTGTGCTGCATAAACACACTGCATTATATATACGTTATGCCCTTGAGGAGTTGGCTCTTCACCTGAAAGAGCCCACATAAAAGCCCTGACACTTCCACTAGTCCTACCACCTATCATAAGCCTGGAAAGTTCCTACCCAACCTTTCAGAGTGAATTCAAATTTCCTTCTATGTGAGGCTCTCCTTAACTCCCCAGGGAGATGTAGAAATGCTTTTATCACTGATCTTATTGTATCTTCCACTCAATTGGAAAAAATCATTATTATAGTAATTTAGGGCAAAATGATAATGCACTATTAAACTTTCAACCTTTTAATTCAGCCAATTAATATGCAAAAATAATGTTCATATAATTCCTGAGCCTCTGGATTCAGTGTTGAGATGAGACAAGGCTGGGGTCTGTTGCAAGGCGTCTTCACATTCTGGTTGTATCTCTTCACTCGAATGCACCATTGGTTAAGTGGATTCCCTCCGACCCTTCAGGGTAGCACAGTTTGCCAAGATCATATATAAAAACAGACTCTTCCATCGACAGCAGACACACAAACTCCAAGTCCACCTGTTTAGCCACATCTCCCAACCCATGGCCTCTAGCAACTGCAGGTTAAAGGCTTCTGTGTCATTAGCCTAGGGGATTCCACCTGTCTCTCCATCTGGGAAACTATGAGGGGTACTGACAGATCTTATCAAATCACCTTGTCTTTCAGAAGTGTTGTGAGGCCCCAGGGCTGCTGCTAATTACTAGATCTGCTACAACTGTGTGCTGCTCCCCATACCCAGGAACAGCTTGTGTGGAGAATGGGGAGAGAGCAATAGTAATGACATCTTCCTCCAGGCAAAGCTCAAAGTCCAGCTCTTGGACAGGTAGCAGCAGCTGAGGATTGGGGAAGGGCAGATTTATATCAGCATCAGCAACTGCAAATAGGAGCAACTGGCTGACTCTTCAGTGACTGCTTTTTCACTCACATATTTGGAATCCAGGCACTTCCTCTGCATTACTCACTGATGAGTGAGGCCTGTTTAGTGTAAGGCACCTTGAAGGTATTTGAAGTTTTCCCCAACTTCCCCTGCTCCTTTCTCTGGATATTGTCTTTCTCTTACCAAATAACTGTCCCCCTCTCTCAAGTTCAAATACTCTGTGGGACCTTTCTGAGGTCCACCTGTCTGGAGTGCACACTGATATTAGAAAGTGTTTTCACCTACACAGCGTGCTTCCTTGCCCACTTCCCTAGGGGTGCTAAAAAAGCCAGACACTTCCTTTCTTGGCCTTTCTCCTAACTTGAAGTGGCAGCGTAATCCAGTTCCGGCAAATAAAAAATAAGTTGGAGTTGGGAGGTGCCTTGCTTTGTGGGAGTTCCTTCTGGGAAATTGTTCCCTCTGAAAAGGAGATAGATATGAAAAGCTCTATCACACCACCCTGGCTGCCCTGACATCTGCTTTCAGTGAAGTCTTCGGGGATGTGGCACTGGTTCCTATGGCAGTTATCCCAGGACCATGAAACAATTAATCTAAGGATGATGTGGAGCAGAGAGAATGTTAGTTCCTGAAGACCTCATTGAACCATTGCTTCTAGCTTGGGACCACCCACCTCTACCTCCCCGTTACACGAGACAACAAAATTACTTTCTTCCTGAAGATTTTCAGTTTTCTCTTGTTGCAGTCTCAAGAATCTCAAGATTAATATGTTACATTTCTTAAAATCTATAAGGTCATATAATAATTACTTAGATCCTCTCCATATACATGTGCATATACCGAAGTCTTGCCTACAATTTCAGGAGCATCACAGACTCCCTACATGCTCACCCTTGAAAATGGCCCCTCTTGCTCCTAGATAAACCTGTGCTTAGGTTATAGATACTAGGAGATAATATAATCAACACACATACACAATAATGACTGCAAAGCATTTTAAGATTCTTTGTCTTACAAGCTATGGATATTATCCTCATTTGTTGAAAACTTACCATTTTGAAGACCCCTAAGCACTCTATACTTGGATTCTGACTAGATCTCTCAGCCCTATAAAGCAGATGTTACCATTGTCTCCACTTTGTGCAAAAGAAATTCATACTTAAAGTGACTAACTGGCCCTGGTTACGGGACTGGTGAATGGTGGTGTGAGAAATTTAAATCCTGAGTCTAATAACTAAGTGCTTTTTTAAAAACTGTACTTCATACTGCTTCAATTGTGTACAGTAGACTATGTTTTATAGCAAGGAGGTAGATTATATGGTTTAGAAACCACAACAAAAATGGATTAACATTTTAAGCTAAAATGCTTGCCTGACTAAGGGTATTAGCAGTGCATTTTAATATTTAAAAGGTAATCTGAGTTCTTATAATGTGGATTTAAATAAAGTAGGCAACAGAATATGTTCTAAGTAAACTATCTCACTTTAGAGTATACTTATATTTGAAGTAAGTGATCTGAACATAAACAGCAACTCAGTGTTTGACAAGTTACAGCCACTGTTTAAACATTTCACATGCATTACTTCACTTAAGCTTCATGACAAACTTATGGGGGAGGTAGTGTTACTGTTCCTATTTTACAGATAAGGAGATTGAGGTATACTAAGGTAAGCTGTGGAAGGGCATATAGTTTGTAAATGGTGATTTTCAGAGCCCCAGGTAGAGACTACCTTTAGTCACTATATAATATTGACTCCAATGTCAGCACGACTTCCAGAAACCAATCTAAAATTGAATGTATATAAAGACATTCACATTAAAAATACAGCTTTCAACATTCAGTACACAGTCCATGTCTGTCTACACAGCAAATAAGATTCAGCAATTCTTGGGAGTTTGACTTTCCAAGAGCACACATGAAGGAGTCAGTCCTCAGTGACCTCTTCTTTGTAGCCATAACCTTGGAAACTGATCACCTTGATGGGGTGAACACACACCTCTGCCAGAGCAGGCTCATATTCCCATCTGCCATTCTGAACCCTCCCCTTTCCAAGATTTCATGTCCTGTTTCCCACAGGTTACTTCAAATCCCATGTCTGCATAGACTTGAAGTCATAGGATCTTGCGGTGGAAAGATCTAGAGAAGACAGGTGGTATCATTTAAAAGTCATTGGAAGTCATTGGAAGTCAGAAATCTTATCTCTGAACCTATTTCTTCTTCACTGAAGTGACTGTCACTCTCATTAGGGCTATAAATTAAAGATGTTAATAGATGAAAGCCACCTTTCACAGTACCTGGGTCTCTGTAGGTGCTCGGTTATGCAGGTATGCAGTAGTTAGAATCACTACTATTATCATGATCAGCAGAAATTTGTTCATCTACCACACGCATGAATCCTTCCACAACACCTATGACAGATGGCCATCCAGGCTCTGCTAGAACATTTCCAAAGATAGAGAGCTTGCTTACTCGTACCATCTCCCCAGGCAGCCGGTTCTATTATTGGACAGCACTCCCTGGCACAGAAACTTCCCTGTGTTGAGCCAAAATCTGCCTACATGAATTCCAATGGCCCTAGCTATGTCCTGTGGAGCAGTGCAGCACAATTCTGCAATTTTCTCATACAACACTCAGCCCTTCTGAAAAAAATCAATCCTGTCCTTGCCACATGCTCTCTTCTCCAGGCAGGGCATCCTTTCCCACACAGCTCCCTTCCCATCACATGATTTCTATATTATCAACAATACTCACTATGTCCTCAAAGTGTGAGATAATACCCAGAGGAGATGCAGTGGTCTAATACCTGGTACAAGTGAATATTGCACTTTAATTAATGCATGTGAAGACTGTACCGGATCTGCTACATCAGCAGGGCTTGAAGTGAACCAAGCCTGTTAAGTCTCCTCTCCTATTAAACTGATCATACTGAGTCTTCTCCATCCTCATCCTATGTCCATGAAATGGGCATCAATAACTCGACACCCTGCTTTGACTCTGGTTAAATGAGAACATACTGAGTCATATTCCTGCCATCTGTATTAGTAAGCATGCCTCAAGCTATTGATATTCCTTTTCAATGTTTGTTTTAAAGCAGTCCCCACATTCTACAATGAAAGAATCCCTTCTAGTCTTTTCAATGAGATACTATATTAGAGTCTTAGAATGTATGTATGAGTCACCATCTTTAGGAAGCAGGGGAGTCAGGCATGTGAGTGCAAATGATAATGCTTACAGCCTGGCAAATACCATGATAGGGGATAGTAGTGGTTGGGGTTGCACCCCAACCAATGAAATCAGAACTGCTGGGGATGGAACTCAAGCATCAATACTTCATAAAGATCCCCATATGATTCCAATGTACAGCCAAGTTTGAGGAGCAGTAGTCCAGATGAGGCCACACAGTTCTCCTCTAGTATTTTATTTTATTTTTTTACTGTGCTTCTGAATTGCTTATTTTTTTACTGTGCTTCTGAATGCCCATTGCATTACTCTGAGATGGAATAATGGAATATCACATTTTGCATTTTCAACCTACTGCCAGGAGATGCTAATGTTGCTGATCTGAGAACCATACATGCTGACTAGCAGGGACCCAGGATGTACCATTTAACTCTTCCTAACCTTCCTCTCCATACAGTGCAATTTGAAGCCTTCTTTTCAGTTGCTCAAAAGAGATGTGTAACTAGTAAGATAAATACAATGATAGGAACTGTGAGCACCCAAAAGAAAGCACTGAATCACCCAAGGTACTGGTGGTGGTGGTCAAGGAAGGCTTTCCATTACAGAGTACAACTTGAGTCATACAAAGGTTACTCTAGAACCAGGAAAATATTGGGTACAATGTCAGAATTAGGGGGGCTAGAGGGGGGGAGTAAAAACAAACAAAGAGCATATTTAGAAAGCTTAAGTATCTCTAGTGCCCATGGAGTCCTCACTCATTTAACTAATTACTTACTATTTTCCCTGAAATGTTGATTTGACTCATTATTTAACCTTTCATCTATTTAAAACATAATGTCAGAACCAGATCATGACCTCTTTTGAGGACAGAACCAGGAGCAGCTGCAGGATGCCCTCCCTACCTGGAAGTCTGTCCAGCCCTCTGGACATCTCAGAACACATTTGTAAAATAAGAATTATATTTCTTTGAAAAGTGGATTTTACGGCTAGAATAATTCTTTTCAAGCTCAGACTGGTATAAGGCATTAAAGCTATTTACTAGGATTTTGAAAATGATGTAAACCAGTGAGAATGAGGTAGAGAAATGTTACCAAGGAAAACACTTGGAAAAGTGGAACATCTCTGCGAGAAGTGTCAAGA
Organism: Uropsilus gracilis; assembly: GCA_004024945.1. NCBI lineage: Eukaryota > Metazoa > Chordata > Mammalia > Eulipotyphla > Talpidae > Uropsilus > Uropsilus gracilis. The sequence continues at coordinate 65,561 of PVHY01006840.1, read as the reverse complement.
AGCGCAGCCATGCTGAGGCTGATGGGACCTGCGTTTTGGGGAGGCTGGCACATTTGTGTCTAATCAGAAAGTGACGCAGTCAAGCCTATCTGTGATTGGCATGAAGGGAGGAAATGTTACAAGTGTGTTCGGAATAAATGAAAGGGCTCAGATAGAAGAAAAATCAGCCTAATTCAATCAGACATTATAGTCAGCCCTGCTTAATGTGAAACAATTAATACAATCCATTTTTATGCAGATTAAACATTTCAAATTAACAGGTCAATAGCATTCATATGTTCTGAATTTGGGCTCCACCAGAGCCAGGTGAACCGTTACGTGAACCAATCTAAACTTCATTACAGAGGAGGACTCCGGTTCTCAGAAATTCACACTAAACTCAATTTGGAGTTAATCGCTCACATTTTTCTCTCATCTACCAGATTTCCTAATTTAAAGTCAGTTCTTCAAGGTTTTTCTTTTTTTCTTTTTTTTTTTTTTTTTTTGACAAAAGACAAAGGCTATGAATTATTCATTCGTAACAAAGGTATCATTTTATCTATTTTCCAATTAGGTGAGGTCAGTAAAAAAGCAGTCAATAAAACCTGGAGATTCCCTACCCCCACTATTATATAGAATTAAAATTAGACAATGTTAATGTGGGTCTTGGAGTCTATAAAAAAACATTCAATTAGCAGTGTATTAGAGAGGACAGAATTGCTCACAGTCCAAAAGTCTGCATATCTCAGGGTGGGAAGGTCCTCCAGGGTTGGCCCCACCTGCCCTGCTTTCTTCATCCGCATCTCTAGCCACATCCTGACTTCCCTCCTCCAATGTCTCTAAGTCTAGGTTCAAGCTGCAGACCAGGTAACCCAGGAAGAGACGTTGACTTCCCTGCACTTCAATTACAAGTTCTTTTCTGACCATCTTTGAGCAGAGGGCAGCAGACATGAAGATGGGGGAAGGAAACTCACCCTCCCTTGGCACACTTCTATAAACCTCTTGAATCCACAGAACAAACAGCCTGACTCCCTGCCATTGCTATAGCTAACAAAAGCCACTCCACTTTGCTAAGCATGTACTACGCAACTGCACTACACAAGAATAGAAGGGGAAAGCTGGGGATTCACTCATTTCTGTTGCTTTTGACATATCAGCTAACCTCTCTGAACCCGGGTTTCCTCACCTGCAAAAAGGGGATACAGTTCACCTACACAGAGGTTTGGTGTTATGACTGTGTCTAAAGTGTCTAATAGGGTACCAGGAACTGAGTAATTATAAGCAGATGTGTACATAGATCATGAGTGACTGAAATATAATGATGGTATCTAATCACTTATCCCTAGAGTTCTGGACTGAATATCCCCCAACCCCACTTAAATACATGTTTATGGGGGCAGAGTTCTCATAAATGCCATAGTGCCTGTAGCAAAGAGGGTCTAGACAGCACTCCCATCCCTTTGAATAAAATGAGGATCAAAGAGAAGCTAGCTGCAGAACCTAGCCATGATGGTTCTTGGATCTTGAACTTCTGTCCTCCAGAACTGTGAGAAATAAATGTCTGTAGTTTATAGGTCACCTAATCTTTGGTACTTTATGACAGCAGTTCCAACTAAAACAGAAGCCAATCACTGAAAATAGAGACAATAGTTGGTGAGATGAATAATTAAAGACAAACTGGGATAAAGGGTAAACTCCAAATTTATAAAGTCTGGACTTCCTCACCTTTCTATTGCCCACAACTCCTCAACTATCAAAACAATTGATGAAATCAAGAACTAATTGTATCTCAACATTCTTATTCAAATCTGCAACATGAGAGCCACAACTAGACACTTTTCCTCTCTGACTCTTGGTTTCCTTGTTTCCAAAACAAATTTGGTCTAGATAATTGCTTGGCTTATTTTCAGCACTGAAGGTTTATGAATCTATTATCTGCAAATGATTTCAATTATTCTACAAGCATTTCAAAGAGATTCCTTTGGGCTCTTCAATTTGCTAGGAATAGGATATATTCCTGGCCTCAAGGAGCTCAGAGTCCAGCAATTAAATATTTAGGGATAATTGTTAACACTATACTATAAGTTGAACACTTTACCCCTCTTACCACTTCCCTGGATATTCAAAATGATGAGCTGTACTTAGTCTATTTAGTTCTTCTTAGCAGCCCAGCTGGCCAAATTATATCTGGATATGAATTTAAGGACATGTAAGCTCAAGATCAAACTAATAAGACTCAAGTTCTGCCTAATCCAGATATAAAGGTAGCATGAAGCAAAGGCAAGCAAACTGCATTAATTCAGTTTTTCCCAAACGGATTGCTGCTAGAAAAACAGGATGTGTAAATACTTCAAAATGAATTCAATGAATCAGTATGTACCGGATGCACCATGTGAATCCCTCTCTCTACTGCAGGACTTCTCAGAGCCTTGATGTTACCACATGCATTGTGACTCTGGTGGAAAAGGCTGTGTCACACAGATAGTTCTCAAACCCCTGCTCAGTCTTGGACTTGGAACACTGCCTTCTGAGAGAGAGAGAGAGAAAGAGAGAGAGAGAGAGAGAGACTATGTGTTCATGCAGTCAGTTCTAGACTTATCACCTTGTGTGAGGATATCTCTCTGTTCAAGGTTCTGTGTGTACCCTGTGTTCTGTCTAAGGCTGTGCATCAATGACTCTGAGGTTGGCCTTAGCTCTAAGTATTTGAAACTTAGTAGAAAAGGGGGTGGGGTTCTTATCAGGCAGAGAGGGGTGTGTGTAAGCCAACTGTCCCACTTTACATACTAGGGGGACCCACAGGTCAAGGTGACTGAGTCCACTCCTGAAGCTGATCATGTTCTTTGGCTCTACAGAAGAAAAGTGTTGCTTCATCCAGTGTTTGACCCCTGGCAACTTTGAAGAAACAGTGTGCAAGTGGAAACTGCATGTGAACTTTCATTGCTGGGATAATATCACTGGGACAATCTTTGCCTCATCCCAAGGAGGGTTAGACTCCTCCTCCGGCATGAAGATCTGGTGTACAGAAATTTGCTTGGCTCGTTCCAAGGAGAACAGACAGCATCTTCATCAGCTTGGCTACCAGGACAAAATCCCATAGACTGGGTGGCTTAAACAACACATTTATTTTTCACAGTTCTATAGCTAGGAAGTCCAAAATGATGGTGCCAGAAGTTTTAGTTTCTGGGGAGGCTCTCTTCCTGGCCTGCAGATAGAACCTCCTGCCTGTGTGCTCACATGGCAAGTAGAAGCAGCAAGGTCTCTGGTATCTTTTATCACAAGGGAACTAATCCCATCCTAGGGACTCCATCCTCCTTACTTCATCTAAACTAAATTATGTCCCTAAACTTTTCCCTCCAAAAAATATCATTATATTGGAGGTTGGGGCTTGCATGTGAATATTTGGTGTGCATAAGCATTCAGATTATATGTTAAATCTTTTTTCACAGAGAGACCTATGTGTAAGAAACAATGAGGGGGGATACGTACTCAGGACAACACTTGGACACCTGCTGAGAAGGCTGAGGACATGAACCCCTAGGGGAGAAAGGGATTCATGTAGGTCTTTCCACAGACCACTATCCTGCAGACCCAGATGCTATGTACACAGGAATTTGTTTGAATTCCTCTGAGCATAAGTGTGCTGCTCCATGACCCTGTAGAACAATCTTCCAGTCTTCTATGGTTACAGATGGGCCTCTTCAGATCTACTGCTGAGCTTGGCAACCAAGCACCCCAAAATGGTTAGCTCTGCCATGGAAGATGTCATGGAATAAAGGAGGTTAAGAGATCACCAAAATTATAGCATGTGTCAGAATATACCTCCTGTGCTTTGGCAAGAGATAGGATGTGTAAACACTAAGACAAATTGTGTCAAGCCTGCCAGGGAACTGAACCAAACTGGGAAGGAAAGGATTCCAATCCTGTATATAGACAGGGAGCTCCGCAGTGGCCCCTTGAGACATGAGTGGGCGAATGACTTCTCTGCCAATATTCTTCTTCCTCAAAGCCAAAGAGATAAAACTGTAGAAATAAGAACATGGGGAATTGGTTGATCTGAAAATCCAATTTAAGTGCAGGAAAGATGTTTAAAAACAACCTCCAGTGGTAAGTTTTTAATTAGCACTTGTAAGGACCCTGCAGGTCACAGTTTGGGGAAAGAATCTAATCCCTGAACGGCATGCACATTGAATCTCTTGGGTCGAAAAATACACATCTCGTGGCCTCACAAGTTTGTTTGCCACCCATGGTGGCTAATGCACCCTGCAGTGTGACATTTCTTGCAGCTGCCACCTGACTCACGGCCCAGGGTACAGCTACCTGGCTTCTCAGAGGTAGGTGGGCTTGCAAGATTTCTGGGTCAACTCACTTGAATGAGACAAAGAGAAACTCACATCTCCAAAGAGACAGAGGGAACAGTATCTTGTTCAGTGTGTTTTCATCTCAGGTGGCAGGTTGGTGATGGCAGATTGCCATCTCAGTGGCAACCTGGAGCTTTGCAATGAGAAGAATTTTGTGGTTATGCATCAGTTCCTGGAAAAGATGCTGCCACAAATTCCAGATGTCCATTCTGCAGGTGGGCTGTGGCCTCCTGGATGCTCACACTTGTCATTCCCATTCTGGGAGAAAGCCCTCTCTCTCCAATTAGGGAATATTTTCACATATTTATTGAACTCTATGCCTATGTTATTTTCTTAGGGTAATTTCAAATGTTTGAGGCTAAACTAGGCCTCTCATTTTCCTCACTGACTTAAAATTTTTGGATAAAACAATCTTTTCAGGGTTAGAAACTTGTTTCAAACAACATCTTCCCATGTGGGATAGAAGACAGAGTATATACCTAATATATAAATATACCTAAATGTGATTTTATAACTTATAAATTGCTAGATAAATTCCAATTGTTAGTAACTAAATGATCAGTAGTATTAGTATGTGGGGAGTGTTAACAGGCTGACATAAAATCAGGGCCTCAGGAAAAAAATCAATGTTGACAACACTTGGAGAAACAAATTCCAATCTGATCTTCCTGCAAAAGAAGATTCCTGATATCACACTCTCCCACCTTTCAGGAATATCTGTAATTCATGGGTTACATTTATTCCCCAACCTTCATACAGCCTAGAACAATGTCCTACAAAGCAGCTGCAATCCAGCCTAAGGAGACCTAGATTCTGGTCAAGAGATTTTGTTTAGCAAACCAATTAATTCCTAAGCCAGAAAACTAATTAGTGTCAAGAGAAGTGCACCTCAGGCAGTCTGCCTTCCAGAATCATCTTCTTCCTTTCTCACAGGCCCTGAGAAGTCCTTGAGAGAGCTCATACTATGTCCCAAGTGAAATGGATATGATTTGATACTGCTAATTCTTGGTTGCAAAGTCAGTGATAGATAAGCTTTATGGGTCATTACTCATATTTTATATTGGCAGTTGTGATGCAGCCCAGTCTGGGCTGAATCTGATTTCAGGGTGGCTTCTCTGCTTCTTGCATATTCAAACTGCAATTCTAATTGTGGACTAGATTACCTCTTTGCAACCTTTCTGTTGTCATCAACAGTTAGAGTCTTTGTTACGTTTAGATTTAGTACAGTTATTTATGCATCACGTTCATTAATTTCAGGATGGTGTGCAATTTGTCTCTTTCAAAAACAAAATGCACACCCATACATACACACACTTCTATATTCAGAGGCCACTCATAACAGCGAAGGAAGGTGGCTGAGTGCTCAGCATTAAATCTTCTGAATAGTGAAAAATCTACTATTAAATAATCTGGAAGAGGCCAATCAATAAAAATAACTAAATAATTGATGGTGTTATATTAGGTTAAAGTATAACATATGATATTCATTAACCCGTCAAGAATATCGCTTGAGTTAAACCACATCTCTCAAATGAGCATTTCTGGTGTTAATTCAAAAGGCAATAGCAGTCACCCAGGGGATGTTTTTAATGTTTTATGCTTTCATTGTGGTTGTGTTTATAGAAGGGTTAGCAGGGCAATAAGGATCATATTTAGGCGGGCAGCTTGGTGACAGCTAAAGCATTGAACTACAATCAAGCCATCCGCTTTCGCTTAAGCGACCTGGACAGCTCCACTCTAGCTAATCAGCCAGGCTGAGAAAGAACTGACAAGCTTGTGGAAATCTACTGTGTAATAGTAAAGGAGGGACTTTCCATTCTCTTAAACAAAAGTAAAAAAAAAAAAATCCTAGCACTTGGTGTGTATATTGCATTTGATTCTGAAGTGCTCTGGGATATTGCATTTTACCACCATGGTTGGTGTATGCATTCATATGTGTGTGTTGTGTATGTGTGTGTGTGTGTGTATGTTCTGTGCATGTATGTGTGTGTTTACTTCTCAGGCTTTTGGAAGCAGTATCACAAGCAGAACACATAAAAACCAGTGCATCCTGAATCTGAAGCCTTGCTATATCATTTAATATTGGGTAATCCTGGAAAATTCACTCAATTTTACTGACTCTCAGTTTCCTCATATGTAAAAGGTAGAAAATAATAATGACCTCAAAGTTCACTGAAATGACATCCAGAAAGTCTCTAGCATGGATGGGCATATGGTTTTAAAAAAATTAGACTTCTTTTACTTTCCCGCCTCACTTAGTAAATGAGAAAACATAGTATTTTCATGGAAAGCAGGCATGTTGCAACTCACTGTTTATTGTGTCCTCAGTATCTCTGGCATTCTCTGGCATGGGGGGGGGAGCAATTTGGAAATCTTCTGAGCACTGCTTGTCTTCACCCCAACATAACTCCCCAAGTTGGCAGAAATACTTGCACTTTTCCAGAGGTCATGTAGAATGAGCCTTCTGTGGCTGCAGACTTGGTAAATACATGTGTCTCCTCTATCAGGAATATACTTTCTTGTCTGGTGAGCCTGGTCTCATTTTGCACCAGCATCCAAAAAGCATTATCTATTTATAAATAGTCACCTTTTCATGGCTGAGGCTTCACACCCACCCATCGCTACCAGTTCACTCCTGAGGAGCCTCAGTCATCTCTCATGCACTACTCCATCACTGAACCTAACTCTGTAGATTATTATTTATGAACAAGTCTGAACAGGTGAGCTCCTAAAAAAGCAAAGGCTGTGTTATAGTTTTTTGACTGTCTGTATCCATAAATGCTGGCACAGAAACTGTAAACAGTAATAAGAGTAACAATATAACAGTGAAAACAGCTAACATATATTTGGGTTGCACTTACTCTGTGCCAGACATTATGGCAACTGCTTTATCCCCCTAATAAATCCTACTGTTTCAGTATCCTTGGTTTTCCTATTTTACAAGCAGAAATTATTGACAGAGAAAGGTTAAATAACTAGTACAAGATTGTTGAGATGCTCCCCAATGGGGAGGGACTATGAAACCATGGTCACAGACCTGGGTCTCCTCCTATCACTGACAAACTGTGACTGGGGCAAGTACTGTAGACCAGTTCACTGACACACTTGTTAATACCATTCTCTTGAACCTCTGATCCCTTGACTATAAAATGAAATTCTAACTCTTGCTTCCCTTTCATTTACAGTAGGTTGTGGGCCCTATTTGGAATCAAAGGAAGTATAGATAAGCAGTCCAGGGAAAAGCTCCCTTCCCCTAAAAAAAAAAAAGCCTCCTAGCTGAAGATGTTTAACCTCTGCATAACCACTCTCCACCCTCGGTTCTCATTCTTCTGCCTGATTTGGTGTTAAGACAGGCAAACAATCTCTGGCAGCTACTTTACACTCATAAGGAACAAATATTACATATGAAGAAATGTTGAAGCAAAAAGGCAAAGGATCTTGGGTTCCATGACTTCCTTAAAAAGTTGTACCAGGATCAGCATATTCTCACTCTGGGCTTCTTTGCATATGATAAAAACAAACACCTTGCTTGTTAGGCCATTTGTTGAATTTTCTGTTCAGGTGTAAAGATCAGTCATTGCCTGGGTTTAAACAAAACCATATACATACAAACAAGAGATTTAATCTCACCAAGTTTCAGTCTCTCAACTGTCAAATAGAGACTATTATAGGGTCTGTGTCTCATGCAGTGTTAAAAAAACACATGAATTTAAAGAGTTTAGCTTGGTCTCAGAGTACCTACAATGTCCCTACTGAATATTAGTGTCATTGCTATTAGTAGTTGATGTCATTGTCAATAAGACTAAGAATTGAAGAACTCCAATGTTTAACTTTTTTTTTTTTTTTAATAAAAGTCAGTGTTTGAAAGACTCCACTCATACACAGATAAACAAATCCGGTACATTAGCCATCTTTCTTTGTGGTTTTTGAAGAATGCCTCTACATTTCCTTGTGTCATCTGATGTTCAAACAATCCTTAAAATGCATGTAAGACAGGGATTAGTACCCACATCTGGCAGATTAAATACCACAGACTGAGAGTTACAAAGCAAGTGTTCAAGGTCACAAGGTAATTTTAAACCAAGTGTTACAGAAGTGGGAAAAATTCCAGATGTCAAACCCTGATCTATGAAGTCTTCTAGATCTCTCTGCCTCCCATCAGGCATACCAGGCCCTTCTCTCTGTCCATGAAACACTTCACACTTTCTTGTGCTATAGGACTTTAACTTTATGCTTGCTTTTGTGTGAGCTGTGGAGAGAAAGGGCTGTTTGCATAGCTCTCCCTTTCCCACCTGGGATCTCAGAGTCATCCTCCCTGAGGACAAGAGTGTTGACCTTCTAGATCAGTGGTTCTCTCTTGCTCACCCTACTGATCTTCCTCACACCTGTAATGATATGCTATTTATTCTTATTGCCTGGACAAGAATCAAAGCCTTTCTACAGCATGTACCTCATCTGCTTCTTGTTTACAGCCACTGTCTTACAACTGGTAGGAGAAAGTAAGAAAGAAATTAAACCCAAGTGAAAAATTGAGCCTCAGACAAGGACAGACTTGGCTTCTGACCTCTGGTCTGCCACACACCTAATACTGTAGGTGAAATAAGTCATTTATCACCCCAGGTTCATAGACCCTTTCTCTCTGGCACCCAAATCAGCATATCAAGCTTTCACAGTCACTATCATCATGGTATAGGATTGTTACAGGGAAGGAATAGAAGCACACCAGAACCCTGAAATCTATCTCTGAAGTGGGTTCTGCCATATGCCATATTGAGATAAAATATATTCTAGCACATACGACTTTTAGTGGAGAGGAACTTTAATACAATTAATGTGTGATAAAGAGATAACAAAAAGAGAAAGAATATAGTTTCCAAATCAGGCACCCAAAGTTACCCATTCTCTCATGGGTGAACACCCAATCAAAAAGGGTTGGCCCAGAGAAGGACCACCAAGGCTCAATAGCTTGTCACAAGTCTTAGGCACCTTCCACTGGGACCCTTGGGAAAGAGGTAGAAGGGGCTTGGCAAGTCTGGAAGGAAGAGGACAAATAAAAACTCGAATCAAGATAAAGGTTGCCATTATTTTGTGGGTTTTTTCTTTTTTTTTTTATTGTGTAAGTTTTATTTATACATTTCAGTGTCTCTTTCCATGTCCCTGATATAAGCCCAAAGTGGAGAAAACTTGCAGCCTCATCACATGTCTCTCTGCTCCATGTATCTCCTCCAGATCTCCTTCTGGGTATCTTTCCTTCCTTCTTCTGACCTTCTCTCCAGCTTTTCCTACTCCCTGATCAGCTCCCCCCTTCATTGTGACAGGGGGCACCTACTTCCCTGGGTGTCACTGTCTCCTATTTAAGATTGCAGATTTTAAGGAAGATATGCTAAAATGTGAGAATGGCCTGACTAAAATAATCTTTTAGAAAGATACTAGGGAGAGAAAGAAGTAAAACAGGTTTTTTCTTTTGGTAATGTGGTAATTCAGGAGCTGTTTCTGGAAGGCAGGAAATAAGGAATATAAAGAGAGTTGGAACAAAGAAAGAAAGGTCTGATTTGGGATTTAGATTGGCCATTTTGTGGGATGGTCAAGGACTTTGAAGGATAAAGATGTGAGCCATGTGAGCTTGGCCATGTGAGCTTGGCCAGGTGGCCAAGGCCTGGAGCCTGCAGCCTTTGGCTGGCCCAGGTTAGGAGTGTTTGTTAAAGGTAGCTAAACTCCATGTTAAAGTTTGTTTTGCTGAGTTTAACTTGAGCTTGGAAGAGGCCTTGCAAAAGTCAGGCCTGAAAAGAAAGTAAACTTTGCTGGTTTCGGTACTATAGAGTTTTTTTCACTACCTGGAGGAGGATAACAAGGAGAAGACTGCATGGAAGAGTTGGAGCACGCCAAAGGAAGATGTCTTTGAGCACAAGGAGATGAACTCTGACTGACTGATGTTGGTGAGATGATCAGGACTGAAAGACCAAGGATTTTTAGGGACTTTGGGAAAAGACTTTGGACAATGTTAAAGTAATTGGAGTTTTACTTACATGTTTCTTTTGTAGTAATTAGAAAATCACTTTGTTAGAAATAAATTAGTCTGCACTCTTAAAGTCTTGTTTTGGCTTGGGATTTTGGTGAGATGGCTGGAGACGGTGGGAAAAATCCACGGAAGTCTCAAAGAGGGTAAAATGAGGCAAACTAAAGTTTAAACTGTGTTTTTAAGTTTTTCTTTTTTAGTTCTGAGAGAGGAGAAGAGAGCTGAGAGAAGCTGGCAGCTGATTTTTGCATACCAATAGTAGGTAAACAGTGAAAATGCTAATTTAACTGTTTTAAGCCTGTTTCCTAGAGAGAAGCAGGCATAGGTGTTTCAAGTTCAAGTTTTAAAGTTTTTTTTTTTTTTTTCTTTTTACCCGGTTTCATTTGGATAGGGCAGAAAACCTGGAATCTCCCTTTTCCTTGTGGCCACCCTGCTCCAAGATGACATGGAAAGGATATTGCCCCACACATGGCACACATGTCCCAGATTACTTCTTTGTTCCTTCCCTTTCTACTTTCTACCTCATCGAGGGTAACGTCAGTGGCAGAGTACCAGGTAAATTATGCTCAATTTGACCAACCAATTAACACAGACAAGAAGAAATGAGTAGAATTAAATACCAAAGACAAGTCATTTCTGTCCCTCACAAAGATACCCCAGCTCCCTACAGACAATGGCCGTTGACTTATCTTAAGGTTGCAGACAGCATTAATACCCATTGCCGAGCTGTGCTGTAAGGATTAGATAAATTAATATGTATTAACTGCTTAGAAAGTTCTGGCACATAGTAAACTCTCAATAAATGTTTGCTATTATAATCTGTGTCTATGTGGACCAATCTAAATAAATTTGACATTTTCAATTATCACTGAAAGCTACTCCAAAGCAAACTGGAAACCATCACTGTCACACTGTTGTCAGTACCTTTACTGGCATTGCAGACTGGATTGGGAATAGCAAAAATGGAACAGGGAGGTGGGATTGGAAGGGTATTGAAGGGAACGTTACTGCTGGAATAGGTATTAGGAGGAGGGAATAGAAATAAAGGGCTCTTGTTCCCACCCAGTAAGGAAACCAGGCTGAGTAGAAGCTGTCTAGATAGGTGTGGGTGGGGCAGTGAGGTCAGGCTGACATGGAGGCCAAGTGAAGCCTGGGAGGCTGCTCAGAACACTGCCAGGATGGCCTCCAGGATCAGGATTCTAAGGCCTAAGCGTAGGATATGAGGAAGCATAGACAGAAAAGGAATAAGACTGGATGCCACAGATACATTGTCAAGTCCTGATCCCACCTGCTCAGATGGTATGCACCCAAGACTGTAGGGCTGAATCACTGGGCACCCTTCTCCTCTAATTCAGTACCCTCTTCCTCTCCTAGAACGTGAAGTGAGCAATACCATCCTTCACAAGTTGCTACAAGGAATCCTCATATGATCTCTTACATAGAGAAAACACTTCATAGATGCTAGGTAATGAATAATAAAAATAATAGCAAGCACCTGTAGGCAGACCACATGCTAGAGTTTGTTGTATTTACAAGTATGAATTGATTTAATGCACACAAAGTCCCTATGAGGAAGAGCCTCTAATTACAAGAATAATGATAATATAATATCAAGTATAAATAGCACTTCTTATATTGTCTGCCATCATTTTAAGCTTTTCGCAGGTTAAATTTTACTCATAACAGCCTGTGAAATGTCATTATCCTCACTGTGCAGAACAGGTAACTGAGGCAAGCGTAGGTGAGGTCATCCGAATGGTAAAAGCAGAGTTGAGCTTCCCCAGAGAAAATGAAGGGACACTGTTAGAAGTCAGAAAACTAAGGCTCAGAATGATGAAATAGGACTGCAATTATGGAAACGGAAGAGCTGATTTTCCATTTCTTTTTTAAAATCATAATCTAACCATTGCCTTTTGATCTAGGGCCCATAGCAATGTCCTTTTCTACAGAGTCTTTGCAGCAATTAAATAAGTTTATAGAAATATACTCTGACTATTCTTCCAAACAGATCAGAGTTCTGTAAATGTGGAACATAAGAACTTAGGATTTTTCTGACTTTCTTCTGGAGACCAATGAATACACGTATATGGACCTTAGTCATTTTTTAAAAAACATCTTTGTGTTCTGGTCATTAAAAAAAGCAAAATACATCTGACCCAAAATGGAATGTAGTTTGAGCAAAACTGGGTCTTCAATCATTCAAAGTGCTAACACACTGACTGCCTGATTAAACACAATTTGTTTTGTCAATAAAAAATGCAAATGACTATTTTACTGGCAAATACAGCATTAGACTTTGCTTGATATGAGGATTAAATTGCATTTCAAAAACAATTCAGGGGGTCAAATTATAAATGAACATCCCCTTCCATTGTCCTTACATTCTGGAGGCCAGGATAGGAGATACAATAACAAAAATAATTGCCTGCCACTGTGTGCCATTTCAGTTAAAATCAAATATATGCCAGTTCTGTGTAGTGGCGAATAATATTTAAGCCCCCAAATGGGTACTGTAATTTAGTGCATAATTCCTTGAAATTTACATAGCACAGTCCCACTCATCTGAATCAACTGATAAACTTTTTTATTTGTAATAAAGAAAATGGAGATTAAAAGGACAAGAATGCACATAGTGCAGATACTGAGAACGTGGGCAACCATTTTAAAACCTTTTAGTCAATCTGGCCCAGAGTTAAATCAAGAACATAGGAGATATGTTTGACTGCAAATATTCCCTGGTTACAGATAGGAATAAGACGTGCATTGTGAATCCCACAGAAAAATATGGAATCACAGATGTTGCTTTTGAGCATCTTTACTTCTGAAATTACAAATAATCATTGTTGGCATCTGCAAGTGGAAATACTGAAAAAGCAAAGAAATACCTTATCACTGCATTATGATGTGATAAAACCTCAGGATGGCAGGCAGCCGGCAAAGTATCCACGTGATTGTGCATTTACATTCACAAACACACATGTCATTTTGGTTAAACATCATTGCCCAATTTTCCAAATTTCTCCTTGTTATTTTTTTCCCACATTTTTCACATTAACTTCAAGTAAGACAAGTTTATACAACCCCCTAATACCTTGTTATAGCTATTGTTGTCTTCTTTCCAAAGACAACTATATTTTTAGAATTGTTGGTAAACATGACTAATCCAAGAAAAAATTAAAGAGACACTCTGATTGCCTATGATGAGTAAATAGAGACCAAATGAAAGGATTTGGTTTCGCTGAAATTATTTGACCACTGAGGTAAGATCTGGATTCAGAAAACATGTGAAATTAGAAAAAAAAATGTTCTGGAAAGAAGAATACAAGAGCTCAAATATACCAACAACCTGAGGATATTCTAAGAACCCACAACTGTGGCTAGTTTTGATAACTTCGTACGTGTCAGGCATGGCCCTACATGCTCATGTAGCAGCCCACCAGCCACACAACAGTTCTAGGGAGTAGGTGTTGCCACTATTTCCATTTTAAAAATAGGGTGTGCAGAGGTTTAAGGCACTCACCCATGATTCCAGAGCTGTAAGGGGTGCAGAGGGTCTGGCTTCTGAGTCTGGATTCTTAACCATAACATTATTCAGACAATTAAGTCTCTAGGTGTTGCCTGTCTATGTCTACCCTGTACTTAGGAAATTACCCCTAAGCAATTTGTACTTACTATTTAAGTTGTTGTAAATACATAAAGAGATATCACTTTCCCTTTTTTCTTTCTTTTTTTTTTTTTTGCATAAGAAAATGAACCCAGTGGTTAAGAGATCACTACTCAAGGACTCTCTTCCAGCTCACAGCAGGATGGGAACCTGAAAGCCAGACTCCTGTTCAGCACTGCCTCAGTCTTTCCAAGGAGCCTTCTCCAACTGGGTGCATGTTACTCTTCAATGACACCAACTCTCCAGTCACTCAATCTCCTGAGCCTCAGCGTCTGGCATATAAGCACAAATTAAGGAAACACTTGTTGACTATCTAGACACCTAGCCCCATGCAACTATCCCTGCAGCATCCCAGCATCTCCCTTTCCCCCCCACCCCATGGATTACTGAAATAGCCTCCAATTACTGCATTCTTGGTTTTTGCTGTGGTTCCCCTACAACTCATTTACAACACAGTATCAGACTCTTTAAGTAGAAAGCTCTCTAGGAACTTCCTGCTTGAGTCCATTTTATTTCTCTGACTCCTCCTTGGCCACCATTGCTCTCCTTCCTTCCTCACCTGTTCCAGGTATGCTGGTCACCTTGCCAATCTTCAAACACAACATGTTCCTGCCTTTGCATCTGCTGTTCTCTGTGTATCAGCCATCAAAATGATGGGTTCCCTCAACTTCCTTCAAGTCTTAGTTCAAATATTTCTTTCTTAGGAAGCCTTCCCTGAATTTTCTATTGAAAATCACAAATCCTGTACTCCCAACATGTCTCCCCTACTATGGCTTTCTGCACAATATTTTCAAACAGACCAATGCACTTTACACATTAAATTTCTTTATTGTGCAGATCACCCAACTGTAGTGTCAATCCATTATGGTAGAGACAATTTTTGTTGACTACATAAGCACAGTACCTGCCACAGAAACAAGTGCTGATGATTACATGCATGAATGAGCAAGACAGTGAGGTGTAAGCCTCACATCACTCAGTCTTCATGAGTACCCCCAGCAGATCAGGTATCTGTATTCCCCCCAAATTTACAGATGCCAGGTCTTTGTGTTCATGCTTCTTTCTTTTCCCTCCTACCTTATTCTTCTCCTCTACTTACCTTCTTGGTATCCAAACTCAAAAAAGAGTGTTTCAGTTGAAAATTTAAACTTCATAATAGAATCAAAGTCCCCCAGACCTCTTTATCAGCTTAGATGGTGCCAATGGGTATACAAAAATCAAAACTATGCGCCCTCCATACCATCTCAATCCCTTCCTTGCTGTGGTTATTCTGTTATCTGTCTGGGGACCCAAACCCAAGTATCTGTACACAAAGCTTGGCTATTTTGAAAGTTTACTTAGCTCAAAGTTTATTTGAAAGTTTATTTTCAAAAACTGAAAATAAGTTGGCATCTAATATTTCATATAAACCTATAGAAGCAAACGAAGCTGGTCAAGCACATATTTTATATTTCTGCTTAGCAATGGTTAGTAAGTCTAACTATCTAACTCTATATATCTGAATATAATTATTGCTCAGTGTTATTGCTCATTTGATTCTTCAAATGCAAATTCTGAGGTTTAGTCCTGCATACTAGCTATGCTCTCCACCCAACAGACTTAGGGGGCTCAAACAAGTCATTTCAGTTCTGTCATCACAACTGTAAAGTTATTAAGACTCCCCAGTTCATTAACTTGCTGAACAAATGAGATCATATATGTGCAAGTACTTTCTAAGGGTTCAGAAGCTCTGTTATCTTGACCAAGTTATTTACCTCTGTCAAGTCTTGGCACCCTTATCTGTAAAGTAGGGATAATGAGCAGTTTACTGCTGAGTGAAGATCAAACAAGAAGGCACCCAAGCAAGACTGGCACACTGTCCTACCCAGCATGTGCCCATCACCATACTGTCTCTGCCATCCCCTTACTGACTTAGGGAAAAATGTGACTTCACTTCTTAATAAACTGTTTTCCAAGCCTTTAACAAAGTACTCTATTATATTCTTATTACTAAATTATTGCTATCTCTAAGGGTACACTTAAAAAAATAATATGGAAAGGAGAAGTGATTACAGACCTAAGATTTCAGACTGACACATTAATGGAGTTGATATATTTAAGGTACTAATAGTCTCATTTTTTAAAAGTCACCTTTTAATCAAAATCCAGCCAGTATTTGCTGAACATACACTAGGTGCACACTTCCATATTAGATGTTACAAGAATTTTCAAGGATTATAATTAGAAATACACGCTGAATTTAAAAATTAAAGTTATGATCTTTTATCACAGCCCTTATAAACCAGTTATGACAAAATGACATTTAGCACCATGAAGTTAAGCATCAACAAAAGGCTTTTACATTTAAACAAGAGATGATATTCTGAAGCAGCACTTAATTAATTTCCTAGCGAATGCCAAAGAGGCAGAGCTCTGGAGCTTTGTGGGGATGGTAGAAACTGAGCAGGGTCTAGGATTTGCCCTGTGATGGAAATTTCCAATGCTGGTCATTCAGCCTGTTTGTAAGATGCCAGTGAGCAGAAGCAAAATCTAGGTGCCCTTCAGGCTACTCCAGGCAGAAGAGAATATGTATAGTAGACATTACTGCAACTTCATTGTTGCTTGATTTATTTGAAAGTGGGAAAAAAGACAGGACACCATTTACATGCCTTATACCTCTCTGCATAAAGAGGAAAAGCCAAACAAAAACACATTTCACAAAATTTTGAAAATTCTGACACCAAACTAAGGCAAATTAATGCTTGTATACAACCTCATTCTTCTTGATTACATTTAAAAGCATGTGTCTGTTGTCAATTTGCATGTGTTCTGTGCTGGAAAATAAGCACCCTGGATCTAATGAGGAGCAAACAGTGAAAATCCTTCCTGCTGCTGTGACTCAGGAAAACCTCTGCCTCTGTGTGTTGTGGTCCGTAAAGTCTGTCTATCAGACACACTACACACTACTTGAATTGATCAGGCAGCCATCTGTATTGATCCCTGCAGCCACTGTGCTAATGCAGTCACCATAACCATTCTCTAGGCTATGGGAGATACACTTTGCATTTGCTTCAGTTCCTTTAGAGCCAACCAGCTAGGCCTGGCCAGCGGGCTCAGAATGCAATGACAAGAAACATTCATGGAGTGGCAGTCTCGTTTGTGTCTGGTATCATACTAAGTGCAAACACGGTGCCTTTTGTTCTTGACAATGGCCCTAGATGTGTGCCTGTAGGAAGCAGGAGCACGACATCTGGATAGACAGAGAAGCTTCACAGTCAATAAACAGGGTTGTCTGACACCAGCTCCTGAGCTCTGCATAAGACACAAGATCTGCTAGGCCACACCATCTCCCCAGAACCCACTTACCCTAATGTTTTTAATCTTTCCAACAACTCTAGATGATAGACTTGATGATCACTGGAAACCAAGTCTCCAAGAGCTGGTCAATGTTGCCAGGAAACAATACAACTGGACTGCACATGGCAGGCAGCACCTCCTGCTGAGTGCAGTCCTTCCTGCACTTAGGTGCTATCCTAAGAGCCCACACATATCCTAAGAGTGACTAAAGTGACTGTTGTTCCTTAGGTCCATTTTATAGATGGGAACACTGGGGACACAGAACAAAAGCCTGCCCAAGTTACACAGCTGGTGATCAGCAGAGCAAAGGTTCTGATGCTAGTGCTCGATTCTTCGAGTGTGCCCCTTAATTCCCCTGCAGCTTTGCTGCTGGGGTCTCTACACCCAAATATCATCTCAGTTTGAGCACTAAGTAAAAAGCCACAGGATTTAGTTTTATGCACGGGAACTTTTCAATCACTATCCCTGGCCCATGGACACCTGGAAAAGAAAACTTAATTTGCTATATCAGAAACAATTTAAATAAACAAAGGATTGAGACTTCTTAAGCCTCCAGGTTTTAATCCCTCTGAATGTGGATGCTTTTTTAAAAAATAATCTAATTATATATATTTCACATCTTTGTATTCCCCAGGGTTCATCTACCACCTCCCCTTGCTGATCCTGACCACTCCCTCCCATCCCTCCATCCCCAGTCAGATGCTTTAGTTTGGTTGTTACCTTGTTTTGACTTTTCCTCCTGGTCTTTTGCTTGTTTTTCCTATATCTCATATACAAGTGAAACCATTTGGTTTCTGTCTTTTTCTTTATGACTTGTTTCTGCTAATATAATTTCTTCTAGGTCCATCTATGTTATCTCAAATTCATCAAATTTGTCATTTTTATTGATGAGTAACATTCCATTGTATATAATACCACATCTTTTTCATTCACTCATCTGTTTTGGGACATTTTGGTTGTTTCCATATCCTTGCAATTATAAATAGTGCTACAATAAACATCTGGGTACAGGTGTCCTTTTGTATAAGTATTGAGGTCTCCTTTGGGTAGATTCCCAGAAGAGCGATAGCTGAATCAAATGGTAGTTCCATTTTCATTAGTTTGAGGGTCCTCCACATAGCTTTCCATAGTGGTGGCACCACTATGGAAAGTTTACATTCCCACCAGCGGTGTTCCTTTCACTCTACATCCAACCCAGGACTTGTTGGTGCCAATTTTTCTGATGTGGGCCCTTCTTACTGGTGTAAGGTGGTATCTCATTGTGATTTTGAATTGCATTAGAATGTGGATTCTTATTAAAATCCCGATATATATATATATATATATTTTTTTTTATATATGAAACAAAGGGTCCCAAATGGCAGAAAAGTCTACATTGCAAATTCCCTTAAAGAGAAAACTTGTTTTTGAGTGTCAGATTCTCAACTACTGTTCTCTTTTACAATAGATGTCATATCTAAGCATGACATTTCCCAAACTTTAGAGTACAAAGGTACTGAGCAAAGATTAGTACCAAGTATTCAATATAAAGATGTGCTTTCTATCCATGCAATGGACACATCAATGAAGGAAATGCAGCCCTTTTGAAAGCCCTTTGCACAACTCAGAATGTACCCTCATAGTAGTGACAGTCCCAAGAAGCACTTAGGCCACACATCTCTTGAACGCTGTCCAACACTATTTAATGTTCTTTGAAAACACACCAAGTATCATCCCAAGGGCATTCCTTGACTTCATTTTATCCTTACAACCCCATTATCAGTCAGCTACTCCCATTAAAGCCCACTTTACAGGTGAGGAAACTGAGGCAGCATTAAGTTACTTATTCCTATGTAGCTTGCACCAACCATGCAGAACTACTGAGAAGTCCCAGAATAAACAGCACTTTTTTTAACCTTTCTGTGTTGCAAAATCTTTCTTTTGCTTGTAATTCCCTTCTATCCCTCTTACAAGGTTGATACCTTCCTCTCTTTTAATACTCTAATTCTCATCAAGGATTTCTGCTATTACTCCCTCAAAGGTGAATAGAAGTTCCTTCTCTGAATCCCTTTCCATGTTTAACAAACTGCATTATAAATTTTTGTTAGACATACATTATATGTATACTATGTATAATGTTTACATGTATATTTATAATATATACACATGTGATATGCATGTAATATACATTGTATGCATGATATATATATATATAAATACACATTACACATACATATTATGTGCTTGTGTCTGACCCAGGAGGTCCTTCCTGGATGAATGTGTTTTCTTCTCTCTGTGTCTCAGAACAAGTACAGTACTTAGCACATAGGAGATGCTCAATGTTTTCAAAGGAAAAAATAAAACAAAAAAAACCACCCAACTCCCCATTTGAGAGAGTGAATATTGCTTGCAGGCAAACAAAGGTCAAGGAAGATATTCACAGTCATAGTTCTGCTTGCCAGAGGCCCCTCTGCCTTGTCAGCAGTCATTCTGAAGAAACATACAAGAGAACTCAATGCTTACCCTCACCAGAAGTCTTCCAGATATTTAGAAGGATTATCCCCACTTTACAGTCAGGCAAACTGAGCCTAAAGACCAGCATGAGGTTCGAATGGTATACAAGAATATCATGCTACAAGAGGTATCAGAACTACAAGGTAACGTTCAAATCATCCTCTCTGAGGCCCCTGTGGTTCATATACAAAGTTCCAAGCCACCGTTGTGTGATCTGCATATCTGATTCTTTTTGTAATCAGAGCACAGAGATCTCTTCACTGCCTCTGCCCAGCGGCTTCTCTGTTAAAGGAAATGAGCTTATGATAGCCTTCAGCTATGCCATGTTGGTGGTGGTGGTTGGAAAAATTAATCCTGTGCCGTTTTGCATTTGCTGCTTGTGAATCAAACTGTGAAAGCTAATTTAAAAACTTTCACACTTGGTTTGAATGAGGACTGTCAGCGCTTTGGGAATGCTAAATTGTATACAATTAGCTCAAATGGTGTTAGTTTAGGCATACCCAGCAGCCTCTCAAATGAAAAGTCTTCCAGATCACCTCAAGGAACCAAGAGAACTTGAGATAAGTTTCCAGCAAAAGGAATCATTGAGAGTGTAAATAGTTGGTAATGGAAGTCATAAGACTAGATCTGGCCCAGCTTGCAATCCCATTTGATGGAGTTTCCTCCCTGGAATCCTAGTCTTCACTGAGATCATGGACTTTAGGGCACCAGACCTGGAATTAATTTTCAGTTGCATTGCCTACAGCCAAATAACCTGGGTGAGTTGTGTACGACACTGAAGGCTTTGTCTTGTAGCCTGTAAAATGGATTATCACTCTAATCATCACAAGTTATGCTAGGAACTTACAATATGCATGGAACACCCTTAACTTGGCACTAACCTCTAAGAAGTCAGTTATTTGCTGCAGCCTGTTGTGTGCTACTCTAATAGAATGCTCACTCCCTTGAGGGCAGGACATAGACCTATTTACCATAATGTGCCTAGCACATTTGTATATTATCTTAGAACCCAATCTCCTTCAGGATAATAATTATCATTATCATTAATAACAGTACTTATAATAACACAGTTTGGACTCTGAACGGGTCCTTGGTCTGACATTGCATGGGTAGAGAGTCATGTGCTAAACCGGGATTTGGGTTCCCAGTTGGACCTCCCTTTCCAAGTGGCTCAGGGGACTTGCATAGACCATGAGATTGTCTGGTGTGGTGCCTAGCAAAGAGCAGACCAGTCATCATTGGTTTTGTGTGTGTGTGTGTGTGTTTATGGAGAAATACCATCATATTTGAGTCTCCATTTTCTCATCTGAAAAATGGAAATAAGCATAACTGCCTCAGAGGGGAAAATACTCAGAGAGTACTTTACCAAGGAGAGACAGAGAGAGCATTACGTCAGGCTAAAGATGAAGGGTGGCAGGCAAGTGCCATCTGAACACAGAAGGTCCCATGCTCTGGTGTTACCGGCAAGTCCATGGTTAGCAACATCATCTTTTTGGAGCTATTCCTGCATCAAAATAATAAGAGTTTATATCTAAACGTCTAGCGCCCAGTCATCTGACTCAGAAATTCTACAATCTTTCATAACTACCACAGGGAAAAAAAGATTTAATAAAAGAATTTTAATAACAGCAGTTCAATTTTAAAGCAAAAATAACTGTAATTACTGGGAGCCTTCATAACATCTAAAATCTGATTAAAATGTACCATTCTGTATGAGCTGAGATGAGATGGTTATCATGTATCAAAGCCCTGCAATTACTACCAGTGCATGTGCACAGAAAAAAATCCTGAATTGCTTATTTTTCACACTTGCATTGTACTCTAGTTCCTTGATGGTATGGGTAATTTTAATGTACAGTAGATACAAAAGGAGCAGAAAAATTCACGTGTTGAACTACTACTGTATGTGAGGCGCTGGTAGGCACTTTAGAAACATAGCTCATGTAGGTATTATGATTGTCAATTAAAAAATGAAAACCCAAAGTCACAGAGGTAGAAAAAAGGGAGAGATGAGTGAAATTGGAGCCTGCATGCTCCTGTTCTGCCAGAAGAAGGGCTCCAGGGGCCAAAGAGCTAACTGGAGGCTTGTCTTCAGTGCCAGGGTGGCAATGCTGACCAGATGGGGGAGAAAGGGAGGAGGAAAAGGGAGAATGTGGAGGAAGGATGTACATACCAGGTACCATTTGCATTTCCACTTGATTTTATAGTAATGAGCTTGAAAACTTTCTACCCATTTTACACTGAAAAATGTTACCTCAAAGATGTTTTGATGCAGAAACAATGCATCCTTTTAAAATAGTCATTTTAAAATAGTCATCCTTCAACAAATTAATGATTAAATATTCATTCATTCATCAAATATTCAAATGACAATTCTCAGAGAAATATTCTTTGGCCACCTCATGTAAAATGGAACCTCCATATGTGTTCGCTCTGCTTTGCTTCTCTACTTACATTTTAATTACTATCCTACACATATGGATACAAATTTATAATCTGTTCTGTAAATTTTAACTTGAATAAGTTATTGTCATTTCATTGTGCCAAAATTGGGAGTTCTACTTGGACAAGAGTTGTTAGTCTGTCTCATTGCTGCGGTTCCTCAATGCCTGGAACAGTATTTTGAGCACAGAGAACTCTTTGAAATACTTCATATGTATGTGAGTGGGTAGGTGGATAGGTGGGTGGGTGGATGGATGGATGGATGGATAGATGGATAAAAAGATGGATGGACGGATGGACAGATGGATGGATGAATGAATGAATGAATGAATGAGATTACAGCAGAATAAATATGTAGGCCATTTTTCTGACCCAGAGGTCAAGTTCTCAAAATACAGGGAGTTTTAATTTTTTAAGTCTCTTAACTTCAAACTATCTGTATATGCCATCTATCTCCTTCAAGTGTTCATTCAATCATTTAACAGGTATTCAGTGAATGCCTGGATTCTACTTGAGAAAAAAACAGATGAAGCTTACATTAAGCGGGGAAAACCAAACAAAATAATGTTTCTATAATGTTAGTGATAAGACTAATGACATCAAAGAGAGAGAAAGATGGGGAGAGGCAGTAAACAAGGGATGAATTCAGTTCAAATATTGGGCAGGTCCCTCTGAACAGGTGAAGCTACTCAGGCTATTCAAACCAGGAGAGAACAGGTTTGGGGGGCAGGGGGAGCAGGCCAGTGTCAAAGTTTCACCCACTGCATCAACAGAGTTTACCCATCTCTCATCTTCAATCCCTTCTCCCTAACTGAGTATAGTAAGAAAAAGAATAACTGCTCTGCCTACCTTGTGAGGTAAGCCTGCCATGACCATCAAATAAAACAGTCTAATCCCTGGGGGAGGTAAAATGCAGAAAGCTAATCAAAAGTTACAAACTTCCAGTTAGGAGAAAAGTCATGGGGATGTAACATGTGGTGATAAAACCATAGGTAACAACACTGCAGTGTATTCTGAAAACTAGTAAGAGAGTCATCAAAAGTTCTTCTCAAAAGAAAAAAAAAGAAATCTATAACTTAGTGTAATGATGGCTATTAACTGAAGTGAATGTGGTAATCATTTTGCAACATATGCATATATCAAATAATTATGTTGTATACTTAAAACTAATACATGGCTATATGCCAATAATACCTCAATTAAAAACATTCCTCATTGCTTTTCATGCTTCTATTTCTAGTAGTTAGACTGAAAATATAAATGGCCAGTTTCAAAATGATGCATAAGGATCACCAACAATAAAATATAACAATAGCCAAAGAAAGCTGTTTGAAACAATGGTAGGTATAGTTTCTCAGGTATTTAGATGCGGTTTTAAAGCACTGAAAAGAAAATCTAGTGCCCTCACCCTTAAGACAAAGGGGATGCAATGCATGATTTCTATGATCCCTTCCTGTTCTAATTCGCTGGGACTCTGTTGCTGCACAGATGTCTGAGATAATGGACATCACAATTTGATGATGTCATTATTTCAATGATCCACTCTGGTTCTGGAGTTCAGAGCCCCCAGCATCTCAGCATTCTTCAGACTCATTTTATTTAAGTGATTTCAAGATATCACTGAAAATGAAGTTGAAGGGTAATTTCATTCCTAGAGATGTTTTGTTGTCTAAGTCATAATTTAAATGCCCGTCCTTAATTCTGCTAATTATCATCACTAATGAAAGACAAAAATGGCAGCGCTAATCCAAAGGCTTATTCTAATTTGGTTTTAGGCTATACTTTAGGAATTTCTTTTCAAGTGTCAGATCTGCCTTCTAAACCTCTTGTAGTTAAGTTACTGCTAGAAAAAGCAAGTTCCAGATAGGCCAGGGAGACCAGGCGAGACACACTTGTTATGCAGGGATGACTGGTGGGCCCCATCCATTCTCTGAAATCATTGCAAAACTTCTCAAAAAACATGCACAGTTTGTCAATCAATACAATCACAATTTTTAAAATGATATTTTTAATTAATGTTTTTATTGTGTTCATTGTATCCCTATTTACAATAGCCAAGCTACAGAAACAACCTAAGTGCATTACAATAGTTGAAAGGCTACAGAAGATGTAATATATATATATATATACACACACACACGTACACACACAAATATATACATAAATATATACATACATACATACACACAATAACATATTACTCTGATAACAATTGATAAAATCTTTTAATTTGGGTCAACATGGATACAACTGGAGGGAACTATGCAAAGGAACATAATTCAAAATGACAAAGACAAATAATGGATGACTTCACTCATATGTGCAAATAAAAAATAAAACAAAGGAACAGATTGAAATTAAACCAAATCAAACCCTAAAAATCTAAATGCAGGAGTTTGCCTACCAGAGGGGAAGAGGAGAGGGGGAGGGGCCCCGTGGACTATGATGGAAGTGACTAGTGTTTTGATGATGGGCTGCTTTCATAGAGCTGAAAAGGTATGAACCTATACCCTTAAAATATTTACAGTATAAGTCAATGCTGCCCTTAATAAAAAAAAGGAACAATTAAAAACATTTTAATAGACAAAATGTGTAAAAAACAAACAAACAAAAAGAATGAGAAGAATTTGAAAATACCATGTATTAAACTTGAATACTTTCTAGCTTTCATTCAAGACAGAGCATTTGGCTTCTTGGCCACAATTACCTGGAGCAATCGGTCATGGTTTTGGGGAAACAGGAATTTCAAACATCACTGATATATAACCAGACGGGAAGAAATAAATTGACATATTCAAAATTTAGCTTCCTCTGTGCTTGGCGAGTTGCTGAGAAATGGAAGTACACAGGTAAATGAAGACTTTCTCTTGGCTTTCTGGACACTCACTGTCTACTCTAGGAAACAGAGCACCCACACATATACAAATGAGTTTGCTAAGCTGTCACAGGTGTTACAACAGAGCTGGGGAGAGGGGCTAGGGAGAACAAAGAGGAGTGATTATTAACTGGGTTTAGAACTTAAAAGAAAATTCATGTAGGAAATCCATGCTTTACAATAAAATAAATGTTTATAAAGTATTTGAAGGAACTAAAATATGTATGTTAGGATCAATACATGTTCTGTAACTATTGTGTTATGTAAGCTCTGAAGCACCAGTGACACAGGTTCCACAACCTCACTGCAAAGATGCAGTAACTGAGGAACAGAGGGGTGACCAAACTCTCCCCACATCACTCCATCTGTCTGAGTTGGGAATGAAGATCAATGTGCAGAAACTACCTGGCATGCCTTTCTCTTCCCTAAGTACGTTTTCTCCATGATGTTTTCTCAGTGCCCAACTTATGGTCAACTCTCTCCTGCATGCCAGGAATAGTTAGACAAAGCCTGAGTCACTGTCTCTTATCTTTTCACCTTTGGAATTCCCCTCTTATTTTGTCCTTTCTTGATGTTTTTTATTCTCTTCTCTCTTCAGTAATATTCTAAAATTCCCCCAGAATGGAGAAGTCACACCCACTGGAGGTTGAATTCCTTCTCTCCACAGAAGTCAGAATTAGCATCTGCTGTCCACAGTGGAATTACAGAGAGCAATCCCATGATTGAGACTCGTCCTTTCCTTGAGAACAGAAAACATTCAGGTTCCCACTCCCAAGGCAACTGAAAATCCCTATTGCTCAGTGAAAGTAGCCCTGGGCAGGTGATCCTGAACTTCCTCACCATGCACAGAAAGCTAACCCTTTACTATGTCAGCAGCCCTCACTCTTTACACACAGGTTCCTTTATTTCATTTTTCTTTGCATTCATGTTTCCTTTATGCTGTAATTGGTGCATTTTCCTCCTAAACTATCAGGCACTGGTAGTGATTTTTAAGCACGTCTCTCTTACCTTGCTTTTGCAAACTAATCACATTTTAGATAAAATGAGATAAATGTGTATGAATGTGCATGAATGTGTATAATGTATTTGAGTGAATATGTGTATGAGTATGTATCCGTTGGAACATGTGTGTATGTGTATGTATGTGTATGTGGTGCATGCGATGTGAGGCAAGGCTCTGTAGACCAGCTACAGCACCACTCGTACTGATTGAGCACCACAAATTTCACCATTAATTTTCTAACATTAGGCTTTCTTAAAGTCATATTTCTAAATCATGGAAAGCTATGGTACCTTTTTTCTAAATGGGTAGGAAAAAAAGGAAGTTCCCTGAAGAGGGTCCTTAGGGTTTTGAAATGTTTGAAAATAATCTCTTTTCCATTAGTGCACAGAGTAACATATTTCCCCTGCTGTTAAATGACACCTTTTGGGACTGATGATTAACATATAGTCATACCACTTAGGCACCTACGAGGAAAAGCAAGTGACATGCATTATTTGAGTGTCTGTAGAGGAACTGTGCATCAGGTATTTTCATGTGATGATAGTTGCCTTCCAAAGGGGCACAAAGACAGAGGAAAAATAAAGATATAGATAAAAATAAATTAAAGTCACCTGTACTTTGGCCAAGTGTCACTGCAAAAAAAAATGATTTTTATTTGGCTAAAATGCAGGAGGAGCTTAATAATTATGTTTTAGAATTTCACCATCATGTAGCTATCCTGGAAAAGATATAGACATTCACAAACAAACAAAAAAAAATGACAGGTAAATAATGTCATCCCTACAAAAGCAAGTGGTGCAGATGTTCCTCAAATGACCAGCAGTCTAGACTGGCACTTTATCCTGAGTTGCTGTTCCGATCAGCGATCTTGTACTGAGAATGCACCATGTGCTGAATTCTGTGATAAGCAAATACCAAGTCATTTGACCTAATACTTACAAGGCAGATACTATTTTTATCTGTCTTCTATTTGTACTTTAACTGAGGTCCCTGAGACGCAGAGCGCTACAGGTCTGGTCTTAGGTCCTCCAGTTTCTAGGAGGCAGAGGTGGCACTGCAGCTGATGTATTTGATTATCAGTTTCTACTACTTCCTCACTAACTGGTGCCCTCCATCTACAAGAGTCAGTGACTGCTTCTGCAGGTTGAAAGATATGCGGGACTAACCATGTGTTAATGGGTAATGGATAGTGATCCATGTCTAGTGGAAGTGCAGGGCAAGCACGGTACAAACCCTTGGGCCCCTGTGGTGGGCTAGATTGAGCTCTCCTACACTCGGTCAACTATGGAGGATGCTTCTCAGGGAGAGAGACCATCATTTTAAGTTCCTGACTGGCTAGGTCATCAGGAATACAGAATTGCAAGTACAGGAATACAGGAATACAATCAGGAATGCCTGTATCTATACCCATCAGGTAGGAGGAACAATGAAAGAGTCAGCCAATTCCAAATTCCAGGTGATTCCATAAAAAGTCAAAACATCAGGCATCTGGTGTCTTCAAGGAAAAACACTGAAATAATATGGTTACTTCATAAGAAAAAATTATGGTGAATTTTTGCAAACTAGAGTCTATGAGTTTGTAAAGTGATTCTATAGATGCAGATCACAAAGAATATATTTACTAAGCATGCTGTGATGGGAGCTAATGATACAGAGGAAAAAGAAAAAAACAACAGGACAAGGCCCCTTACTGCCAAGATGTCAAAAAAAAAAAAAAAAAAAAAAAAAAAAAAAAAACTAAAACAAAAACAAAAAAAGAAAACCCAAAAACAGAAATACTGAGGTAGCCCCACCAAAACCCTACTTCTTGGTACTCATTGTGAGTCATACATGCATGTTTATTGCCTTTTTGATGTCTTAAAGATATGCACTATTACATGCAGTCAACAGCTAAGAAGACAGTGGTTCAGAAAGATTGAGTCACTTGTTCAAGTTTCAAAAGCTTGAAATAGCAGATTGGAAATCAAAGCTAGGTTTTACAGACTCCAAAGACCTGAACCACTAAGTTGTACCAGTTATATGGTTCCATGCTCAGAAATAATTGTGCTGCAGAATTGAAACAACACAAGAGCTATGCACATGTGCAACAGGAACCACCAAAGAGAAAGGAATTCATTTGAAGGTGCAAAGGTAAGGTAGGGTATTCTACACAGTGCTGGTGGTATCTGCACATTTGTAAGCATCCCTAGGAGTTCATCAGGCAGATAAGAGAGGGAGTGACACACTTAGAGCAGAAAGAACTCAGGAGTTCAGAGGCCTGAGTATACACCTGACAAGAAGTGATGAGGAATTCTGCATTGCAAGTATAAAAATATAATCCTAGGACTAGAGGTAACAAGTTGACTGTAAGTGCAGGCAGGGAATGGGCTAAAGGGTCATACATATAAATGTGTGCATGAACATTGCACGTATATACATCTTTTATGTGATCTTGCAGCACTGGGGCTATCTTGAGTTTTACTAGACCCCTGGTGTGAGTAAAAACAGGCAGAATTCAGCTAAGGCCATCATTGACTTTCATGGGGCCATTCAGCTGCAAAGAGCTCAGTCTACTGACACTGAGCTTGAATAAAACACCCCTACATGTTTATTTGTCACTTCTCTCTGCTCAGAAACAACCACCCAGCTACCTAGCACATAAAATGTAGTGTGTTTCCCACCTGTCATTTTCTAGGGGGCCTAACTACAGTCAAAAAGGAAATGAAGCAAAGTAGTGAAAAAAATTGAAACGAAATGTAAAATGTGAGTACCACCAATCCCTTTGAAAGAAAAATCAACTGTCAAAATCAAACCAAAACTAAAAACGTATTTCCAAATGCAGAGAGGCAGAAAAATTAGACTTGACTGACTTTGGCTCCTCCAACAACACATAGGTCCAATAAGATAAAAAATGAACCAAAGAGTGAAGAGAATTAAAACAGCAACCCTAATTCTGCTGTGGGGTCACTGCATGAGCTGGAACAAATTATTTAACCCTGCTAAGCCTCAGCTTATCATCTAGGAATAAATGCTACAATCTATCTAGTGCCATGTTCCTAACAAAGGTTAACCAGAAAAAATGCATATGAAACTACTTAAGCAAATTGGACAACAGTAATGTTTACATAGTGATATAAAAATGTTAGTATAATCTATAATATTTTTAACTTGAATAGGGTGTGCTTATGCTTAAAGGCTTGTATATTTCTGATACAACCAACACCAACAGCCCTGACTTATGGTGGATTTACCATAATGCCTTTCGTTGCCTCAATTCCCACTCACAATCACTTGGTAGAGCAGGCTTCCATTTTATGTACAAAGACAACAAGGCACAGAGGTTAAATAATCTGCCTAATATAACACAGACAGAAACCCCAAAGGGGTAAAATTTGAACCCAGATAATCTAGTGATTTAGAGTCTTTCCTCATGTATAAGTTAAGAATTAATTACTTCAAGGTTATGATGGATAACTGTATATGTCATGGATATATGTATATGTATATGGATAACTGTATATGATATCTTTGGATGAGAACAATGTTTGCTACAAAGTGGGTGAGCCTTATCCCTCCAGCCTAGATAGAACAAAAAGACTAGCCTCCCCAAGTAAGAGGGAGTTCTGCTCTGGACTGTCTTCAGATTCCATCTATACCACTGGCTTTCCTGGGTCCTCAGGCTGCCACCTGCACTCCAGATTCTGGATGTGTCTCAGCCTCCATAATTACAAGTCAGTTCCTTAGAACAAATCTCTTTATAGTCCATATTCTATTTTGTTCTGTTTTCCTATAGAACTCCCAGGCATACATAGGGCTTTTGATTTTACTTGCCAAGCCCTAACTGCTATCTTTTCTACCCAATTTAACCAGTGGGTATTTATGAGCACACTATAGAAATTAGACATTGTGTTAGATCTGATTACAAGGCTGAGATGATATTCTCTGCTCCTATTCTGCTCAGGGTTTTCCACGCCTCCTTAGTTCATCTAACTCCTACCTGGATTATAAGATACTTGAGATCTGTGACCAGTCATCAGGTAGAGTGTTTTGAACAGACAATAGACTAAATGCCCATCAGTGTTGGTAAAATGAATACTAGTTATGCTTGTCATTGCTTTTTCCAACATTTACTGAGTACGTGCATATTCTTACACTAAAGGCTCAGGAATCATTTCTATTTCATTCTGCCCTATAGCAACCAGCAGGAAGTGAGATACCAAGGGGCCAAGTTACCTGCCTGGGACCACTGATTCACACTCAAGTCTGAGTCCAAAGCCAGTGGGCTGCTCACCCTGGCTTCCCCTGAGTCTCCTGCCCCACCCCCCTCCAAACTGCGAATAACAAATGAGACCTGGTTGAATGAGCAGCCCCCCTCAGAGCTCCAGGGCCTTCAGCCAAACTTCACAAATATATAACTTCATAGCTTAGATGAGATGAAGTATAAAAAAATGAAGGCAATAGGATGTTATCTATAAACACCTCAAAGCTTCTTTTCCTTTCACTTAAAAATTCTCTAGTAATTGTTTTTACTGCAGTTAATCATAAAAATGAATCACCTCAAATTTTTAAAGAAATTCTCCTTTAAAATCTGTCAACTTTGGGCCATGAATTCATTTATTATGAGACCACATGATGCCTCCAAGTACTGCATTTTATTTAAACGTGACATTTTTTCACTCTGTTTTGATTCTACATCTGAAAATCGCTTCTATCAATCTTTCATTGGAGTCAAACATAACTGTTTTGTTCAGTGAAACATTAAATACAGACTCAGGGTCCTAGAATCAAATTTAAAAATAAAATAAAGTAGTAGATGGCTTTCATTCACAGCATCACATTCAGAGACAAGATAGCTTTGAGAACCCTCTTCCAGGATAAAAATCAGCCCATCCTAATCCTTTTGGACCCTGGATAATCTTAGAAAGTCCAGACTTATGTATGTTGAATTTTCTTTCTGAGATTCAATTTTAGAAATTGTTTACTATGCTGATTTTCAAAGAGCTATGTCATTTTCAATGAAATCACCAGACTTAGTTGGGGTATTGATTTTGATCAATGATTCTCTGCATCAGTGACTGTTGGGTTGATGGTGGTGAACTGGGATGTATATTCTATACTTACATTCCCCATAATGCATCATTCATTTTCTAAAGTGGCAACAAACATACAAATGTTTACTTACTTTCTCCTATCATTCATAACCAAGCCCCACATGGGCCCTGAGAGTCTGAAAGAAAGGCATTTCCAGATTCTAAGGAGGAAGGGAACCCTGGTCAATACATCATGCTTTGTCTGCTAATGATAGACTCACGCATAAGAGCTACAACTAGCAAGAGGCAGCAGGCATGGAAAGGAGTGAATAAAGTGTCAATGCTTGGGATCTGAAGGACAGTCAAACTGTGATTAGAATTTTCAATCAGGACTTCCACAATTCATCATGGGAAGGGGCTAGGGGAACTTTGTAGAGGCATATTCCTTTATCAGTCTGTCTTCCCCCTCTATGACCAAAGTCCTAGAAGAAGTCATGGAAAACTCAGTGTTGTATGAACCCAAAGGAAGAAATTTGAAAGATCTGCTAATGTGGGGTAAAGGTGTGCCAGACTTACACAACTAAGTTTTTCCCCTCAATTCCCAGACTGATGTTCTTAAGACATAATTCTGATCAATCAAAGCCCTCTGATTTTTTCCTCTCTCCTATCCTCCTCTCCTCTTATATACTTCTTCTTTTGGCACTTTCCTTTCTTTCTCCCCAACATACTTCCTCCCTTTTTAACTTTCTCTCTGGTTTATCTACTTTCCTTTCCCTCCTTTCTTACCTACTCTCCCACTGTCTTCTGTCCTTCCTTTCATCTATATTAAGCACTTTAAATGGGCAAATCATTTCCTAATGGAAGAATTCACAATCAGCTGGTAGATGGGCACTAATCTACTCCCAAAACAGTAGGAATAAAACATGGTGCTAAAGAGTACAGAGTTGTTAGGAGTGAGTATGAATGATACTCAGGAAAGCTTCCTAGATGGGGTGGGAGTGCATCACAGACAGAGGAAACTATACAAACACAGGTGGAAAGAAAAGAGAGCATGGTATTTTTTTAAGGAAATGTAGACAGATCAGACAGATCTGGAACCCTGTTTATGGAGGAGTGATAGGAAATGAGCTGGGAGATACAAACAAGCCCCTGTTATGAAAAACTTTGCACACAGTGTTTTTATGAAGGCAATGAAGTTAGAGATAAGTTAAGCAGAAGTGATTGTGAGGGCTAGAATTTTACTAAAACCCCAACACACACACAAAGATACATACACACATAACCCCTCTCTCTCTCTCTGCATGCTATTTTCAAATGCAACAAAATTCATTGGCTATTCCCTTTCGCCACTATATCTTCTCTGCTGCACTTATTACCACCTAGAACTTATTCATCATTTGTCTCCCCCCATTAGAGCAGGGTTTGGATTTTGCCCACTGCTATGTCCTTTGTACATAGCATACTGTTTAGCGCACCATAGATATTCCATGAGTATTAAGGAATAACATGGTCCTTCCAGAAAAAGAAAAATATAAGTCATCCCAAAGTTCTTTTCAGAAAAAAGATTTTGTCTTTAATGTGGACACATCACTTAAACTTGCTTAGACTCCACTGACAATAGAAAGCAGGAGGAATGCCTAACTTAAAAGTAGTTATAATATTAAAAAAAAAAAAAAACACACAGAACTGTAACTTACCTCTAGTAGGTCCTAGTAAACCCCATGTATAATTATATATTCCCATTGTTAGCACATTCACACTGCCTGGTCAGGGACTTAGGATAAGGCCAAGGCAGAGTCACCCAGAACACACAAGTGGTATAACACAGGCTTCTGATTTCTGATTCATCAGAAATAAGGGCCCTCACTTCAAGGGACTCTTTCCTCAGGACAATAAATGAGGCATTTCTCTGGAGGATCCTAAATACCATAATAAGCTTTTTTCAAGGAAAAATAAATCTTGGAAATCAATATACATTTTAAAGACAGCCGCTTACAGGACCAAAGTTCAGCTGTGATCACTGAGGGTTTGACATTGATGTCTGCTTCTGGAGGTAACTGACAGCCATCTTCCATGCCACTACAGTAAAATTATTACAGCAATTAATACTATGGCTTTGAAATTCGACTGCCTTCTAGAGCGGGCATATGAACCTCAACAGGGAGACACTTCTGCTGGGGAAGCACTAGGGTGCAGAGAGTCTTCAGTCCAGATTCTGGACTGAATCTTCATGTCCAGATTCTGATTAAATCCTGACTCTACTATTTTCTGGTGGTATGACCCTAGAGAGTGACAATCTCCCTATGTTTCAACTTCACCTTGGGAAACATACAAACCCTGCTCTCAAGTGAATGTACTCATTCGAACCTGAGAAGCACTCACAAGAGTGCCTAGCACACAGCACATGTGCACAATATGTTTTATTTTCTCAGCAATACTTTCAGAACACAACAGGTACCCAAACAATGCCACTGAATTGACAGTGCAACATCAAACAGGCATTTTGAGATGGTCGCTGAAAATGACAGCAAAGGGGAATAGACACAATTCAACCCTACCCCTTTTACAAGAGAAATGTTTTTAAAAATACTGAAACTCAAAAGGTTCTGCCTCTCTTCTGCGCGGTATGGTTTGAAGCATAACCTTTATTTATTTATTTTTTTTTGAAACTGGGTCTCGCTATTTTTGCCCGTGGAACCGCAGGCTCTCGTTGCCCGGGGTACCACAGACTCAAGCAATCCCCAGCCTCAGCTTCCCAGGTAGCTGGGATTACAGGCATGCGCCACTACGCCCAGCTATTTTTTGAAACTAGGTCTCAGATACGGGCCCCAGGCGGGACTCAAACCACGATCGCTAGCCCCTGCCGCTTCTTAGGCTGAAGCTTACAAGCATGAGCCACCGTGCCCGGCCAGAAGCATAATCTTTAATTGAAGAGTCTCAATTTCTTCACTTACAAAACTCACCTATCACTCAGGGCTTGCTCTGAAGTTCAAAAAGGTAACATCTGGTGTTTTATAAACCCTAGGACATAAAATATTAAGTTGATGTTACAAAAATAAAAACTCCAGTCAGTAGACAGAACAGAGGGTTAAAAATATGACATGTCAAACTACTTTATCTTCTTACATTTGTGCAAAATTAAAATGACTCTTTGCAGAATCCAATTTGGATAAGCCCATGTCAATACTACTAATACAAGCCATCACTAATGACAAGATTGATAACTCAGGAGGGCAACTCATTTCATGTTCACTGTGCATCATGTTTAATTCGCCAAAAGGAGTTTGTGTGTATAATTAATGTGCTTTTCTTCCTGGCTTCATTTGGAAACATGTAAAGGGTCTCTAGGGGATTCTGTAAGTTAGAAACAATTAATAAAATAAAACCACTTAATTAAAGAGAATAATTGGAGCCTATTTTATACCAGAAAATGGAAAGATAAAAATCACTTTGGAAACTCATTGTATAAAAATTGCTGAGTTTTTCAAAGAAAGAACATTCTGCAGACAGAACACATGTAAATCATGATAGTGGACTGATTCCCAGTACCTTTTTTTTTTAAATGATTTAAAACGACATGATTTGACATGCACGTGAAAGGCAAGATTACTGACCCTACAATAAGTGTCATTCTTATGTAGGACAACTTCATTGTCTCTATTTTAATACACACTTAAAGGACCCCTTCTGTCCCACTGCAGGAACTCACAGGTGAAAGCAGATCCTCTCTCACTGTCTCACAGAAATTCCCAAGTGAAAAACCCAAAAACAACTAATATGCAAGAAATAAGCACTACGAGGAAACAGAAAACACCACTGATTGGGGAGAGAGGTTTCCTAAGACAGCCCTTGTACGTGAAACAAAATGCTTTCAGATGCCCTGTGTTTTCCAGAAAACACTGAGCATTTACCAGTATAGAAAGAGGAAAATGTAGCTGCAGATTAAATATCCAGTGCAGTGGGTCCTCGAGCAATGTCCTTTCCCCTTCAACATCACTTGTTATAACATAATGAGGGGCAAAATATCTATTTTCATAGGTGACTGACTGTGTGAAGTGTGCATACCACCACCCCCAAGTCTACATGGATTGTCACAGGGTGTTCTGGATTCTTTCCACATTTCAAAGATGTGCATGTTAGATCAACTGTCTATGTTGTTTCAGAGAGAGTGCTGTGCAGGTGAGTGGCTCTGTGACAGAGTGGTTTCCTGTCTGGTTGGATCCAGTTTTGTCCAACAGCTGCCAGTAGAGGCTACAGTCACCCACAATCCTGAAGCAGAATAAGTGGGTTTGAGAATGAATGAATGAATGAATGAATGAATGAACAAATGAGCGAGTAAAGGAATACAAATCTTGTTTAAATTAGGTTTGGGTGCTTTATTTAGAAGGTGGATGATGATTTGGTGAATAGGAATATATCATCGGAGCTTAACTGTCATGTATATTAATCGGCCTATGCTCAGTTGGTATCATTAGACCTCATTCCACTTACTGTTGTGATTTTAGCTACCTATTGATGACATTGAATAGGGTTCACTATCCTAAGTTGTATGTAAAGGAATGCATGCATTGCTTTGGTAAATTATATAAAACTCAGTCCCAAGAACAGGGTATATGTTTCAGAGTAGAAAGAAATGATATTAGAAACCAGGCTTGGAAATAGCATGTACACAGACTCAAAAAAAAAAAAAAATTAGTTTACACAACATAATCAAGCCATTCTACTTACACATAATATCACAAGGCTTCGGTTTTATTTTAAATAACAAAGTAGTTCTTGAATTCTCAGAGCACTGAGATGGTCTGATGGCCAAACACTGAGCTATGGTTCACAACTCCTATGTTATTCCCAATAAAAAGTTCATCCATGTCCTTTAACAGGTGGCTGCCAGCATGTCAAGGTAGTGGGGGAGAATATTCTCAAACCTGCTGTCCAGTTCAGCCCCGTTACTTTCTTTGGCCAGTGGGTCATAGATGAACATAATACATATTAAAAAAAAAAGAGCAGAAACTTTAAATGCACCAATTCGGTTCAATCCAGGCTTTTGTCCTGCCCTATGCCATAGTACCACAGGACCCAGGTGAGGACATCCTGCAGCCTGGGTTCCTTAATGCAAAGACTCTTGACATAGTACTGAACACAGCTGCAGTCAGCCTGAAGAATGGATGGTATGAGGAGATAGCTAATTACTACATCAAAAGATCACTAACACACAGGTAAATGAATAGTTCATAGGCTAAGAGAAAGATAGACATGGTCCTCCTCAACAATCAGAAAGGTGTCATAATAAATATATGCATGAGATAGTATTGAAGGATTCATAATATACATAAAGACACCTGTCCCAGATTAGGCACTTAATCAATGTTGGATTATTTCACCTTGGACCTCCTGGAAAAGGCAAAAGTCTCACACATAAGCAGTTACAACGAAGGTCATGCAAAAGTGTGAATACCAATTTTGCTCCATATTTGAGAGCTGCCATCAGAATTAACTGGACATAGTTTATTCATTACTCATCCTTACTTCGAACTTGTCATTATATTCTCTGTACCTTAATTTTCTTATCTATGAAAGGGACAAAGTAGCAGCACTGTACCTACTCCAAACAACAGTTCTGAGTATTTTATTATTTGCTTTCTGCAGTAATTAAGAGAACCTAACTCAGTGTGTTTGATAAATGTACTACCATTGTTAAAAAAAAAAAAACAAAACACAACTAAATAGAAGGTAGAAGGTCACTACAATTTAATAAGAAGGGATTACTCCTATACTTATTCAATGACATCAACTCCAAAGTTGCCAACTTTTTAATGCTCAACTACAAATTGATTACCCACTCAAAACAGAGGCACTTAGGTACAAACAAGCATGCAAGCACATACCTCTACCCACATGAAATCCGTTATCTCGCCTGTCACCATTTTTTGAATAAGTCATAGTTCAAGTTGTCTACAATTCCTTTGGTGCATCCCTTTAGTAAAAAGATGATGGTGCAATACTTGAATAAAGTACAGGATACCTCACAAGATAGGTTTGTTTCTTAGGTATATTCCTTCGATGAATTCCTACTGCAATTCCACATCTCTAAAATATTTGGTAAGAATGTCAAAGAGCATAACCCCTGTAAGTCTTTGGTTAATTTCTTGGTTCATAGGCAAAATGGATGTACTCCCCTTATCTTCAAATGGCTATTTGCCTCAGTTTGCTTTCTTAGTCATTCTCAGATCAAAGTCAGTGGTTCTTCAACTTTCAGGGATGGCTGACCTTTCTGAAAATCAGAAATCTTGGGCACTCCCTTTAGATGAATGCCCACCACAAATTCAGAATCCCAGCTGTACTCTCCTCTGCAAACCCGTGGCTGACTGATGATGTGATGTGATGGCCGGGTATCAGAAGTGCAAAGGTATTTCAGATGGGGGCACTTATGATGTTCTCAAGGCAAAGATGAGGGACAGAGGTTCAAACAGATGTCTCCCAGAACCAGTTGCCAATTCCCCTGTTGCATGGGGATCTGGTGGTACTCAATTTTCTCACTGCAATTGGGGGAAATTATAGCCCTTTGAATACTGTTGTGAAAACTCAAAAGGGTGACCAGTGAAAAGGACTTGACCCAGTGACCAGCACATTATAAGTCTTAATAATTAGCCATTATACCCATGTAAAGACAGGAAGTCACTGAGACATGAAAGTGCAAGAACTGACTCAAGGTCACAAGCTCAAAGGTGGAGCAGGCCAAAATGCTGGAGGATGCAAGACAACTTACAAATGAACCAAACTCTGGAATTAACAAACCAGGACATCTAGAAATAAGAAGTGCTAAAATCAGCTGATATTTGTTTGTGGCTCAGCTGTTCCACTGCGCCAGCTGCTCAGAACTTTCAGACATGTCTTAGCACAGCACAGAATCACCCTGTCCTATATTCATTCCATCAGCCTGAAATCTAATTTCAGCCCCAGAGTTGTTGTTTTTTTTAAGGGGTCCTAAAATTGAATATCCATCCTTATTTATAGTAAAGGGACATTTCCTAAGAAAGTGCATTGTAAGGATTCAGATCCTCTTCCCTTAGCAGTTCCCCCCTCTGGCCATTTTGGGTCTATTTTGATTTCTTTCCTGATTGAAACATGTCTCAAACTCTTATAACTGAAGGGGAAGAAGCTGATGGCCAGGTCCATAGCCATGGGGTGTATCCTGGGTCAGTGTTAATGGGACAGGACAGCTCCAACTTTGGAAATGGGGAGCAACTCAACTGTAAATGCTTGTTTATACTTCTGGAAGAGTACTGAAGAGTCAGCCCAAACAAAATTTCTGAAATTATACTACTGATAGCATGGGAAATGGCTTAAAATTAAAAGGTAAACTATCAATCAGACACGTGGTCTTGCCATATGGTCTAAGAGGCCATGTCTACAGAAGCCATACTATCATTTAGTAGCTGTGAGACCTTGGGAATCACTCAGTTCTCTCAGGCCTCAGTTATCTTATATATGAAACATTAGGGAAGAGACAAGATATCAAACTAAATGCTATGTCTATAAAGGTTTTTTTCAGCTTAAGAATCCAAGGGGTTTCAAAACAGCAAAAGTCTGTAAATTAGAAAGATGTCTAGCTAGAGATAAATAAAAGGATATTCTTAGAATGAAAAACTACACAGCAGTGAAAACTAACCGTATATACATGCATCAATATCAAATCTTGAACATATGAGAACCAAGGTCACAAGAATATTGTACAATATGATCCCATTCATTGAACATTCAAAATCAGGCAAAATTAAATAACAAATTACCTAGAGATACATATAAAGAAACATCAAAGGAACATAAAATTCAAGTTAGAAGTTATCTGGGGCAGTGAGGGCATGATGAAGCCCCCAAGAAGCATCTAAAGATTCATGGCATACTATCCATAACCTAAAGTGTGTGCACCAACCTTTATTTTCTTGTGTTCATTGTATTATTCACATCTGCCATCATAGGTTCTTTTCACATCCTCTATTTCACAGTAACATACTAAAGAATATAGCATCATACTAGATTTAAAAAAGATTCTAATGGGCCTCATGCATTCATCAAAATACACTACTACACTTCAACCACACACATAATAAACCATGAAAGTCCACAACAACTTGGCAACACAGGTAATAAATACCTTCATTTTTGCAGATGACGAAATTGCAGTTTGAAGCAGTTAATAAAGAGGAAGAAACATGAGTCAGGAGCTTTATTTACACTGCTCATGTGCTTTCAAGTATACCAGGCTCTGATGGGCAAGGCAAGGATAATTACTTTGCTGCACTGTGAAGTAGGAATAGTCTCAGAATAATTCCATGTCTTGCTCAAGGTTGCATAGGAGTTTATGGTTAAAGGGCTGGGGTTACCTGACCCTAAAATCCTTCCAGCATGCCTTCGTAAATGCTGTAAACCACAGTGAAGAAGAAACCGTTGTCTGTGTGCTAGTACCAAAAGAGAGGACATATATCAAGCTTCTCCAGTTTACTCATTTTTGATCTGGTTTGCATGAGTTCAGGGAATTTATCTTCTGCTAAATGCAGCAATAGAAAGATGTGAAGAGGGGAGCGAGGGGCGTCAGGCCTCCTGGGTAAGTTCCCCAGGTGGGGGAACAGGGTGGGGGGCGAACCCCACCCGCCAGTAAGTGGCCGCGGCCACTTATAAGCCGGCCTGGGCGGCACCGTGAAGCCCCCAGCCCCGGGAAGCCAGGGCGCATGGACCAGCGAGCAGTCCTCGGGTCCGCCCATCCCCACGCTGGGACCTTCCAGCGGCGGGCAAGCAGGGGAGGGGGAGTGGGAGGGCCCCTCCATCTCTCTCTTACTTCTTACTCCACTAAACTTCAGAGCAACCAGAATAGGTGCAACAGCAACCCCAACATAGAACGGGTGAGGGACCACCCGTGGGCAAAAGTCCAGCCCACAGACCAGAGCTGGACACAGCTGATGGACAACCAAGTGAAGCAGTACAAGTAAGACCAGAAAAACAACCATAGAGACATGATGTCACCATGCACACTTCTACACTGTCCGGGCTAAAACCCGGTACTTTATTCTGGAGATATATTCAAAGAGGGCAACACACCCTCCTCTCATTAAGGGAGAGGAGAGGATGACCAAAGAGGGGATAATGGGCCCCACACCAAAACTGCAAAAGGAAGCAGAGGAGATAAACTTCAAGGGCCACTCGCAGAAGCCTGAACTCATGGGTCGGGCATGGTGGCTCGTGCCTGTAAGCTTCAGCCTATGAAGTGGCCGGGGCTAGGGATAGTGGTTTGAGTCCCACATGGGGCCCGCAGCGAGACCTAATTCCAAAACATAGCTGGGCGTGGTGGCGTGCGCCTGTAATCCCAGCTACCTGGGAAGCTGAGGCTGGGGATTGCTTGAGTCTGTGGTACCCCGGGTAACGAGAGCCTGCGGTTCCACGGGCAAAAATACCAAGACCTAGTCTCAAAAAAAAAAAAGCCTGAACTCAGAGAAATTTCTTGACCGAACACTGGCAGGAGGCAAGACCCCCAAAGCCCGACATCAGAGCCATAAGGGAAAACAGCAAAGCAATAGAGATGGGATTGGATTGGAGAGAATGGCCTGCAGCAAGAAAACATGGACAGATCACAAACGAATATAACCTGGCCAGCCAACGCAAACTTAAGACTGAAAACCTAACAGCAAGGTTCGCCTGGACCCAAGAACATAGTTCCTCACCCAGAGAAAAGACACTATCATAGGAAAGAGACTAATGGACTCAGCACAGCTAATAAACAACAAAGAGTGGGGTGTGAGAGAATGGAGGGAGCACCAGAGGGAGGAGGGAGAGGGAAAAAATATATAACAAAGAGGTTGTAACCCAAAGAACAAAATAAAATTGTTTATATTAAAAAAAAAAAAAGAAAAGATGTGAAGAAACAGACAATAAGTTGATACAGTGGTCTGCATATGACTTTTAAGTCCAAATGTGTACAAGTCTCGGCAGGACAGTCTTCAAGGACAGGGTACACAAACAAGCTCATTTCTTCCTTGTCCCGGCCAAAACAGCAAGATGGCATTACTCTATTTTATGATATCCATGGATTTCTAATTTAAATAGCACTATTGTCTTTCCTATTTATGAGTTTGTTTCCCATCTCAGGAAATTTCAACCCACACATAAGCTACAAATGTGCTTCCTTCCATTTTTTCCATTACTCTTAATTAGGTAGTAAAATACAATCCACCTACGTGAACAAGATGGGTAAAAGAAAGTAATAGCTAAATGCACTTTTCATTTCACACATAACGATTTGTAAGCAAGTCAGAATGTCCCCTGAAGCTAACTGCACAGTGCTTCCCCCAGTGATGGAGGGTTTGGTTGTTTACATTCATCACTGAACTTCAAAGCTGAAAAGATACAAGGAACCCACCCTATTACCTAGCATGACATTTGGCACATGGCAGTGGCTTACTAATGTTTGAAAAACTAAAAAATAAAATCTAGTAATTATAGCAGCTAATACATACAGAAAAATCTTATCACGCATTATATAATGTTCTGAACATTGTATGAACGAATTAACTCCTTTAATCTTTACAATAATCTTGCAAGGCTGATTTGCTATGTTTTCCACCTAAGTCAGGAAACTGAGGTTGAATGTCATTGCAGAACTTGCCCAACATCACACAGAGAGGGAAAAAACACAATAGGGATCAGCTCTGTTTGCTGATGTTTACAGCATCTTTGTTCTCCCCCTTCTCCCCACCCTATAGCAACTTTGTTCTTAATCGCACAATATTCTGAACAACTCTTAGAAGAGATGGGAGAAGTGGAAGACAGACAGACAGACAGACAGATAGATGGGCCATATAAAGATTGCACAAAATGATACTCTGAAGAAAAGCAAGGACTCTAGAGTTTAAAAGACATTTTCAACCATAGCTAGATACCTCACTTGTTTGGGGACAGATCAATATTTCAGAGACTCACAGGGCTTGGTGGACCAAAGAATGTATGATTGGAAAACTGATATCGACCTTAAATTTGCATGTTCTATTTTCTCCTCTGTAAATGAAGACAGTTACATCTACCTCAACAGACAGCAGTGAGGATCAAATCAGTAAAAAAGCCAATGCTCCCCGAATGGCAGCTACCTAAGGAAATGAACGTGCAAGTCTGTATCACACCTTGTTCGGCTCCCCCTGACTGTGGGCAGACTTACCCACGAATTATTTCCACTTCCAGAACCAGTCAAAGGCCTATGTGGAAGCTTTTAAAGGGAAAAATCACAGATCAGGATGGGGGAATAGGTGAGAGGGAACTGAAAGGATGTGGCTTAGAGCTCCAGGAAAGTAAACATGGCATCTGTTCCATTAGAGTACCAGGAATTGTCCAGAAGGAGGAATGCACATTAAAGTAATGGGCAGTACTGGGAGTGGGGATATTCCCAGTAACCTGAGCTAGACAGATTCAGGGATGTGCCCAATCTCCTCTGCCTGAGAGCAGCAAGCTCGGAAACCTCACTAGGTCTTGATTTCTTCATTTCTGCTTTCAGTGCCGTGAGGATGTATCGTAATGACTGGCATAGTTAAGAGCTTAATCAATGGGATTGAAAATCCAACAAACCATAGAATGAGGGAGGGACAGAAGGGAAGCCAAGACTCCCTCAGAAGTTGGAGCCCATGTAACAAAAGGATAGAAACTCAAGCAATTACCTAAGATAGAAGAATTAAAAATTCTGATTTTTTCCCATCTACAGGCCCAACCACTTGAAATTCTTAATAAGCATTTTCCTATTTTAGCTTTTATTATTCACCATGAATAGAAATTAGTAGATAAGAAATATATATATTATTTAAATAATGATTAAAAAAAAAGAAATATGAGTGACACATACCTGTGTCCGGTTGCTGCCCAGTGGACACAGAACGTTTTATTATATTATATTCTGACATTGGGATTGCTTCCCTGGAATGACTTAATCCCACAGAATGCTCAGAACAGCCTTGTAGCCCCATGGGCAACCCCTGTTCAAAGCTTGACCCTGGATTTTGGCTTGAAATCAAAGTCCTGTTTTGATTCTATTAGGTAAACTCCCTGGAACATGGGGCTATATCATGTGATCATGGGGAATATTCCAACACTCAGCACAGGGAAAGAGGCCTAGTGCCCAGTAAAAGAAGGTATGTGAGAGTATGAAGTGTTTGTTACTGAAGGTCATCTTCACTAACCTGAAGGAGGGCACAGTCCTCAAATCAAGGTCATCCAGTTAAATCATAGAATGGAATCTTGGACCAACACCTGTGTTCTTCCAGGGCACTGTGCTAACTCTCATTCCAGACTCTTTCTGGCCTGTTGCTTCTCCTCAGCCCCCATGATAGAGAACATCCTGCTTGCAATGACCATCATGCTTCCAGGTGTCACAGCCAATGGAACTGTCGCTAATACCCCCCACCCTCAGGCCAGCTCTCCATGTCTGGCCCCTAGGATGACGCTCCCACCTGTTTCCCAGTCTCCTACCAACACAAGAGTGTCTAAGGACAAAGAGTACATTTTATTGACTATCAGTCCTTGATACCCAGCATTACTAACTTGGAACTTGTACAACCTTAGTACTCCTTGATACCAACCAGGACCCATGTAGGAAACACCAGTCAGTGAATGATTGAGTGTACCACAGGGATGTAAAATGGGGTAATAAAAAAGTTGCAGGTGTCAGGAAAGGATACCTGAACAAGAAGACACTTGGATTCCAGCTGCAGTTTAATTAATGGCTTTTAAAAGACTTTCCTTCCTGATCTCAGTACCAATGTATACTCATAAAGTAAAAGAAAACAATTGCATGTGACTTTTCCTAAGCCATCACTATCTAGGGTCAATTGATTTACAGTTTTGGAAAATCATTATTTATCTGTACATGTGAACCTGAGTCTACTTTTACTCTAAGGGGCAGAAAGAGAAGAGGGTGATGAAACAAACGGAAGAGGAAAGGGAAGGAGGAGGAAGGAGAGCTAAAGAGCTGGATTTAAAAGAAAAGCAAAAAAAAGTCTGTGACCTTGGACAAGTCACTGAATCTCCCAATGACTTCCAGTCTCATCTGTAAATCAGAGAGGTTGAATCAGGTCATTTAACAGTATTTTCCGAATTTAACTGAAGTGCCTTTTAATTCGACTTTCATTCTCAAGTCTTTTTGAGTCCTGACCTAGAAATCCACTGTACCTTGTAAATGTTTTTTACAGACCTTTTAAAATTCACACCATTATAGTGGTCAGAGCCTAAAGAATGAATTTAAATCTAAAGTTCAAAAGGTGATTTCAACTACCTTCCAATATCACAAAACTTTTGTGCTGTCTCAGCATCTGTCTTGGGAAGGGCTACTCGCCTCTAACATTTTCTTTATGACTCTCTGAGCAAGGCCTTGGAAACAGCCCAGGTGCCAAGCAAGGGCACAGCCACAGAGTTGGGCAGCCGTGGGAAGAAACGGAGCTACACACACATGTGAACAGGAAATACAACAGTGAATCCCCAGTGTCCTCTCTTTTGCCAGGGTGAGCCCATACAGACCCAGCAGCCCTCCCCACCCTGGCTACCCGAGGCCCCAAGTGTGATATGCAAAAGAAGTGAACAGGCATGTGGGGTGCTTGCTTGTGGAGTCTTCCACACCCTCCAGCAGACTGCTGTCAAGACCACAAAAACACATCCCTAATGGCACGGAGCCTGTGTTGATTCATCATTTTAATGTACTTTTTATGTGCCAGGCAGTCACTCAACCAACATCTATTCAATGTT
The DNA here is from genome assembly GCA_004024945.1 of Uropsilus gracilis. Lineage (NCBI taxonomy): Eukaryota > Metazoa > Chordata > Mammalia > Eulipotyphla > Talpidae > Uropsilus > Uropsilus gracilis. The sequence goes on along the minus strand of PVHY01006840.1, from coordinate 20,616 downwards.
TGCTATGTGTCCGGCTTTTAGACAACTGGGGTGAAAATGAATAAAAGACTCAATTGTTGTTTCTAGAAATGCTGAAATTTATACAAAATGCATAGATGCACACATACATGCATGCATGCCTCAAACATACCTGTAGCTAACATTTAGTGACAAGTAATTAGTTTCTGTTATTTCTGGTATTCATGCAATGAATGTGTTCCAGGGACTCATCATGTGGCTGACAGTCTCAGGAGTGACAGATAATTCAGAGCTCACAACTCACATTTTAGAGGCAAAGTCAACATACAAACAAGTATTTGTAACACTGGGGTTGCTGGGTTGGTGGGTTTGCACCTGCCTCCTGTTTCAGATTCAGAGAGCCAATTCATCCTGTACTGGGAATGTTAAGGGTCTTGATGGAATACCACTTTGAAGGTATTGACTCTCAACCAGGGTCTCTTACTTTCAAGAGGCCATGATCTGCAGATATTCTGAGGTTGTCAAAACTGGTAGGTGGAGGGAAATAGGTAGGTACTGAAGTAGGTACTGAAAAGAGGCCAGGATGGCTGCTAACCCTCCTACAATGTGGCAAAAAGACACACAATACAACACGTCTCTGGTACTCAAACTAGAATTCCTGATGGTGTGTTGGACCATTCTTAAAATATTAGGGTTAAACTTTTACATTCAGGGATATTTGTGGAATGAGAAAATTCAGGAAAGAAGCCTGTGGTTATGTTTAAAAAGAATCAAAAGAATCGAAGAAAAACTATTTGATTTGCATGGAAATAATAAACATTTGCAGGAATGCATTAATGTTTGCCTTACCCGAGAGGAAATTCAGGGACATTTACAAATTATGACAATTTCTTTATATCTGCCATAAAATGGTATGTTTAATACCTCCCGATTCACAAGAGGGAGAACAGAGCTGGAGTCTGCCTTTGGTTTTCCACCTTGTGGGGCTCACTATTTAAGACCTTACATCTCCCAGTTATAAGAAGAACTTATCTCCAGAAAGACACATGGGCCCTGAGGCCCAATTCAAAATTTGAGAAAGGCTGTAACTCAGGCATCAGACAATCAATATTCCAATTTGGAATTTAGCACTTCGGAGCCAGAATGTTCAGAAACACACATAAAGGATCTGCTTATGATTGAGGCCCAACTCATATTTATAATATAATCACCTAATAAAAACGGTAATGACCTCCGGCTAACTTTACACAGCATGCTTTGGCACACAAGCTCCATAAAAGGATTTTCACAGATCTTGCCTTCAAGAAAACACATCTGAGTTTCTGTTTTTCCTATCAAGGCTAAAGAGCCCAGACAAAAATACCATTTTGCGTCCAGAGTGTCAACATACATAGTATGTATAGTACATAATATTGTAATAATATGATGCTCTGGTGAAGGATTCTTCCTGCCTATACATGTGACCTCAAGACAAATATAGAAAAAAAATTGGATCATCCCCTTAACAACAACAACAGCAACAAAAGTATCTTTCCATGCCATGGCTCTCTTACAGAAATAAATCAAGATGCCCATTGATAGACATACTTAGTTATTGGTATCTTTTTTCCATGCCTCTACCTCCCCAATCTAGCTTTTTTGACCCCTTAAGCCCCTTAATGATGCCCAACAGTGATAAAAACTTAACAGCACATAACCTGTCTGAGAAACAGAGCAGTATGAGCATATAAAGTTCCCTGGGAGAGGAAAAAGTGAATGAGTAGTGAATGCCAGTTTAACAGAAGCACTCGTAGTACAGCCACCTGCTCCTCTGATTCCATCGGAAAGCATTTGTATTAGTGGAAAACACAAGAGAATAATGCACAGCAGTTATAAGTTCAAGATGGGGTGGAGTGGCATAAAGAGATCTCGATCATCCAAGTTTATCTACCTCCTAAATTGCTGATGCTCTACTTTTAATATCTATCATCTATTGTTTCCACGTCTGAAAATTATTTCCTCAACATCTATTAGCAAAAGTGGATGAAAAGAAATCAGCAGTCAAAATTCTGATCTAAGTGGAAAAAATCAAGGAGGGTGGCTTCCTTCCATACTGGCATATAGGCATGAACATATTTCAAGAACATAATCGCTAGGTTCTTATAAAATTCAAGCTCATTTTTCCCCCATTGAAAATTATATATCTGTGGCATCATTCTGGAGCACATATCAAAAGACACTTAAAGGATTATTAAAGAAGAACTGGATATAATTTTTTCCAGCCTTATTTCAGACCCCTCCAGGAAGCATATCCCAAAGGAGAAAAAGAAGTACATATTTTTTTAAAGCCAGTAAAATTCTTGATTGTAAAGCCTTCCCATGCAACACTCAGGGAGACAGTTTCCTTTGCTAGAATTTGAATTTGCTGACATAAGCAAGCTAAAAGTACTCATGACAAATTAAAACACAGATACACACACACACAGACACAGACACAGACACAGACACACACACACCTTTGTTTTAATAGCAAACATTTGTTGAATAAATGAGCAAATGGATTATTTCATGATCAATGATATGGTTAAATGATTTGGCAAGAAAGTAAACAAGAAAAGAATAAACACAAAATTCCTGAGAACAGGTAAGTGTTTTGTTTTGGTTTTTGTCAGAAGGCATTATAATATAAAACAAAGCAAAGTTGTGTAATTTCAATTACTTTATTCACTAGTAAATCAAGAAACCTTGATTAATTAACCTTTATTAATTTTTTTTCAATTGCTATATGAAGATATTAATTTTTAGCTTTGAATGCAAGATTTGCCTGGAAATGAATGATCCTACAAAATATAATAATAATTATATAATCACAGCTATTATATGATTGTTCTATAATAATTACTATATAAATATTCTGTTAATATTTGACATAAAAGAAATTTATCCTAGAGAAAATCACCTTTCCAATTATACTAAATAGATTGAGTTGTATAATTTGAAAATAATAAGAGTTTAAGTTGTACGAACTTGGACTTCTACTAGTGACCAATTCCTTTCCTCTGCCCTTGCCCTCTCTTTGATCTCTCCTCTCCATAGGACAACTTGACCTGAAGGTTAGGCCTACAAAGCTGTCAAACTCTGACTGCATATTGCAATCCTTCAGGAACCTTTTATATATTACCATTGTGGTAATTATTAGCTCCTTATGGTCCTGAGACAATGATGTAATCACTTTGGAATTGGTCTGCACATTGGTATTTATTAATAAAGGATTAATGTACAACCTATGCTTGGGGTAAATCTGCTCAACCCAGGAGATTTGCTGAAGCCCACCCTGCTGAAATGGAAGTTCTCATAGGGCTCAGTATCTCATTCTGAGTGGCTGGTTCTACTATAGCCTGCTACCACAACTCAGGTGTCTGCCTGGTTTTAGAGTCACTAATCCAGCAGAGAGTGCCCTCATTAACACCTGTTCTAATACCTTAATTCACAGTGCAAAGCTCTTCTGTGTATCCCTGGCTGTGTCAGCCTTAGCAGCTGTTGCAGACAAAGAGGTTCTTTTCCCTTTTGTCTTGGATTCACTTTGAAGAGCCCTCCATACACGCAGGTGGCCACCCCTTTTCCCACATGCTTCCCCCTCCACTGCTGTTGCAGCCAGAAGGCTCAGAGGAGTCATTTGTGCTGATTCGCCAAGTGCTGGATTGGTGAAACCCTCACAAGAGCCCTCTAACTCAAGCAACAATATCACCACCACCTACAGAATGCAGGAGCTAAGATGATATCCTTCACTCAGATCACAGAGCTAGGGAGTAGCAGAGCCAGAACCTGAGTTCATCTCTTCACCTCTTTGGGCTGCCACCACCAAACTGCAAAGACTGTCCCTTATAAAATAGTGATTTACTGCTCACAGTTCCAGAGGCTGTGGAGTAAAGACCAAGGTGACAGAGACTGTGGTGGACATGACCCACTCTCTGGCACATAGTAGCTATTTTTACACTGTGGTGGAGAGAATGGAGCTCTCTGGCTCTAACTTCATTCATGAGAACCACATTCATGACCTAAGCACCCTCCACAAAGCCCACCTCAAAATGCCATCATACTGGGCAAAGGTTTCAACACAAGAATGCTGGTGCCTTAACCACAGACACTCTATAGTAGTGACACTTCTAACCACACTTTACTTGCTACCCATGACAACCATAACTACATAGCACTGGTTCTGACCCAGCTCTGCTATCAGCTCTTCATGGAGGTTAATAAATATATGCTACCAGAGCTCTAGAAGAGATTCCGACAAGGAAACTGGGGCAGACAAGATATGGAAAGTGACCAAGGTCATAGATCTACTGATTGTCTGCAGCAGAATTTGATCCAGGTAGCATGGATTCTGAACCACATGGTCCGACACACCTCTACTGGGGTGACAGGTACTGCTGTGAGCCTTTCATTGATCTCAGCTCAGCACTGTGGTACCGTGTGTATGCAACTGTCTCCACTATTGACTGAAGCCACCTAAATGTGAAAACAAGGCTTACTCATCTCCATGTACTTTGAATCTAATATAGCACCTGGCATGTAACAGGTATTTCATAAAAACTCACTTGGCCTATATATTCATTCCTCCATTCAAACTTTTTGTATACGGTCTTCCATGAGGTTCCAGGGATAGAGAGATACGCCAATCACAGTTCCCCATCATTAGGGAGCTTATGTTACAACTGCATAGACACAAGATATGTGTGTGCCATGGTGACTATATTTACAGAGATATGAGCCATATGCCAGTGACGTACTGTAAATGATTTAGTAGTAATACAGAAAGGTCCCTTTTATTAAGACTCCACTGTCTTGTCTTCTATGTACTCCCAATTTCTAAAACTTTTCCCCAAACCAGCTGTTTGCCAGGCTTGACTCTCCAAATCATTGCAGTTCTGAGGTATGCAATCCATGTTTGAACCCTTCACATTTCTGGTCCTAGATTTCTCTAATCCATCTTCATGTATTTACCATGATTTTTCCACTGGGCAGGAAATTGAGCTCATTTCATTTAAACCTAGTCTTTCCCACTTCCAGAAACTGTCACAGCAAAGGTGTTGTTACCTAAGCGGGGTAGTTAAATCTCTCACTTAGGACAATCTATTAGCCCCTTCTCCAGGTAGAAATAAAGTCCCATCTTTTATCTCTCATCATACTAATTACTATAGAGGATAATAACAAGAGAAATTTTAAGTTCTGTGAATGCATGGATACTTGACTGCTTTATTCACTACTGCATCCTTATTGCACATAAAACAGTCCTTTGGAAAACACTAGGTGCTCAATAAATATCTGTTGGCCTTATAAACACATAGTTATTTGTTCACACATTTATCTCCAGTTACTAGTGAGTTCCTGGTATCTTAAATCTCCAGTATCTAGAAAAAATATTGGGCATACATTAGATGCTTAATGAATGCTATGAATGATGACGTACGGATGAATTGGCAAATATATGGAAAGGCAAAAACTGTCCTATGATAGACTCATCAAAACATAAAACTGACTGAGAAATTAACATCATCAACTAGTTTTATTAAAAGAAAAGACAGGGTACCACTGGTTTAATGGTTACTCTTGACAAAATTCCCTTGTTAAACACACAGACGCACACATACACACATACAAAACCTTGCAGAATAATGTTAAATTCACTTGGAAGACATGATTTGATTATGGAATCTGACAGAATGAGTTATAAGGCAAGAAACTGATAAGCAGTCTATTGACACAAATATGTGTTTTTTAAAGGTGGTCTCGAGTCCTCCAACATCAAATTCATCTGAGGAATATTTTTAAAAAATGAAGATATGCAAGCTGCATGCCTTGTCTGAAAGAGCCGAATATTCGTAAAGCACTAGGCAGTCTTGACAAGCTGGCAGGATGATTAGTATTGACATAAAATTTGAGACCTACGGGCACATGGAGCTAGTCCTCAACACCAGCCACAACCAGTGGTCTATGAGGAAGTCAGAGAAAGGAGCTAAGGCAAAGCAGAGCACTAGTTTCACTCTCACTCTCACTACCTGCAAGACTCTTGTTGTCATGTTACCTAAGAAACACCAATCAGTCAACACCCAGAGAGACAGAGATGCCCTCATCAAATGGTTAAGTCTGGAAGAGGGGGACAAAGTATGACTATTTTAGAAAGTGGCAGTGGGGCCCCAGGGGAGACACTGAAGATCAGGGCAGGACTGCAGGGCTAGGGCCTAGGGGGAGCTGTTTCCACCCCAAGGCCTGAAGGTACTAGGGTCAAGAGCAGATATAGGACTCTAAGGACAGAAAGATGGGGTAGAAGGTCCTTCTACAGAACTGTGACCTCCAGTGAGCCCATGATGATTCTCAAGTAGAAAAACTCCCCAAATTTTGCTCATGGCCCCCCATCCACCCCCACCAACATTGCACTGTGCGAACAAACCAAAAATAGGGCAAGGAAGCTAATGAAATCATACCAGTCAATTCCAGGACACAGAGCATGGAAAAGCCAGGGCCTTGAGGGACAAACAGGATGGCCAGCATAAACCCCCAAGTCTCTCAAGAGAACCTAATATTCACACTCCAGATCTCTGACTCCTCTGTCAAGGGAAAATTGTCTCCAAATAATAACTGGAATAATCATAGTATTATCCACAGTTCCAATGTTAATTTGGCAAATACTGCTAATATTCCACCTCTGTCTAAAAGTGAGAGGGTGCAGCCAGTAAAGAAATCAATGAGTTTGGAATCGTAGACCTAGTGTAAAATTCTGTGGCACTGGAGCCTCAAACTTAAGTTTCTCTCTGCCTACCTTGGTATGTCTCCCCTAATCATCACAAGAGATATTGGGTATTAAGTGTCTTAGTGAAATTGCCAAGCCCTATAAAATGTAAGTTATAATTACCCCACTAAGTACAGTACAGATGTGCAAATCTGTGCAGTAGAAGGATGGAGCAACTAATTTTGTTTTCACACTTGGGTGATCTGTGCCCAAATCAAAGGCGAACCACAACATATGCCTTTATAAGTCTTCTTATTTTTAGCAATGCATTAGGGAGAAGGAGTCACTGGGATGTAGGGAATTCGGCAGTGCTCTCAGAATGCTCGAGCAACTTGGAGGTGGGTTAGGAACATATGTTTAACAGCCTTTCTCATGAACCCAAAAGAAACACAGTGCACATGCCATTGCTTATGAAGACTGTTGCTACTTTAAACATCTCCTATCTTTGATTAGCTTCCCTGTTAAAGTAAATTAATGATAGTAGAAAGAAATGGGCAGTGGAAGAAAGGTCACCTGCTGAGCTTAAACCTGGGGGTATAGGGAGTGCCTAAGGGATTTTCTTTCTGTTGTCATAGGGGCTAACCTGAGGGAGCCTGAAGGTGAGGAAGAGGAAGAAGGTACTCAGGAGGGGATGTCAGCTGGGAATCCCTTCCCAATTTCTTAACAGTGGCCTTAAGTGTGAAATCTCATTTTTAAACAGGCTCCCACAGCTTCAAACAAACAAAATCACTTTGAAGTAGAGGATCTCTAAGACTCCCTAAGATATAACACAGATGTTTTTAGGAGCTCAGTGACATCCTGCTGCATCTGGAACTGTGAAGTCAAGCACTAAATCTTCCTTCCAGATCAACAGCATAAAACAGCACAACAGAGCATTGGATGCTCCAGAGTAAGAATCATCTATTTGAATGAAACAAACACACAGCTGAACATTCCTAAAAACAAAGGTAGACTGGGCCTTCTCCTGGAGGGAGTGGTGGTGATATTTTTCCAGCAGTTTGAATGCTACTTACAAGCATCAGCAAGTGCCTCTAGTAAGAAACAGGCCAAGCACCCTATACCCCAACCTCTACCCTCAACAAGCAAGTGCCCCAGGGTAGCATAGTCAATTCTGTTTGCTTGTTAACCAGCTAGAACTTTCTCCTAAGTTATGCAAATGAGGGCAGACTCAGTAGCACTGGCTGGATAAATTCTGATCTCCAAGTAACATAGAGGACAAGATTCACCACTGTCTTCCTCTTTTACATCAGGATTTCTATGCCCTGAGGCATAGAAAATAAGCACATCTGGTGCTAAAGGTCAAGGGCTTGCTTTGGAATTCTACTAGCTAATGCTGTGACTTTATTTCACTCATTGGTGCTATTTCACTATTCTGATTCCCCAATTTTTCCTTTTGTCACATAGAAATGGTGCCATTGGTTCCTAGGAAACTCTAGGGAAGTGCTTAGAGTTCTAGGTACTTGGTGTAGAGTAAGTGATACTATGGTCTTTATTATATTATTTTGTCACTAAGACAATGAACTAAACTTTTGGCATGGTTTTAAGAACACATTCAACATATATTTATTGAACACCTGCTAAGTACTTGACACAGTTCACTATTTTATTCATTTCCACAATAACCCTTTAAAACTAGATATCATTATTTCTATTGTATAGGTAAGAAAATTGAGATTTAGAGACATTAACAATTAACTGAAGATAAAACTGACCCAAAACTATTATATTATCTTTCCTTCAAGCTGTGGTAAAGCTAACATGGCATTAATTAGCAAAGCATCTAGCCCAGAGTAGGTCCTAATAAATAGTGTCTACTATCATCAACATAATGACTTATGTCAGTACATGTTAGTAGTTTTGATATTTCTCAAATATCAAATATCTGATATTTCTCAAATATTTCTCTAAATAGCAATCTTACACCACTTTGGAATTTTTCACCCTAACACTCATGTCTTGATGGACAAAATATCTTTTTTTTAAAGTAACCAGCATTTTAGACAATTCAGATAAATTGCTTAGTACAAAATTAAGAGCACCATAATAATAACACAATGATAATAATAACAACAACAACAATATTTACTATTATTACTGCATTCTGATACGGGGGGGAAAAACGTGAATAGCACAGGTCTTCCTGTTTATATGGGGCTAAATCTAAGGGAAAGAATCATAAACCAGTGCCAAGCACATTAATGAATGTGTTATGGTGAGCTAACACCTGCTTCTGTCTGGAAAAATTCAGAAAGGTTTCCCAGAAGAAGCAGTCATTGACTTATGATGTGGGGAGCAAAAGGAGGTTTTCCATAATACAATGAAAGAATATTCCCAACAAAGAGGTTGTGTTTATATCCTGGAACCCCTAGTTCTAGTACAGGCACACAACTATGTGGCCTACATCTGTATATGTGAGCTGATGAGTATTTGAGTACCCTAGAACAATACCAAGTTTATGTTTCACCCTTCTCCTAAAGTATCTTCATTTCACAGACCTTTGGGACAAGGGGAGAAGAGAGAAATTCTCTTGAGTAATCTGCTTATTGCAGAGAAATACAACCTCATGTTCTTTGTCATTCCCAAAGGGATGCTGCTACACGACAGGCTAATCACCTGCAAAATTACCGCAAGGAGCTGGTTCTTAGTTATGTACAAGCAGAACAGCATTCAAAGCTTCTTCACATCATTGGTTTTATAACTCAAGAAAGACTGCTCTGATTTAGCTTATTTTTCCAATTCAAACTCAGAAGATAATGGAACAAATGGATACTGGTATCTGTCAAATGAGAGAGAGAAACAGAAATGCAGGCAACAAGCCTTGGGTAATCAATCTAGGCGTTTTACATCTAGTCATGGAGATAGAATTTACATCTAGTCATAGTAATCATGTGGAGGCCAGAGCATAAAGCATAAGGCTCTTGAGTATTTTTATATAGAGGATGTTACTCTTAAAATACTGATGATGTGTCAACGGCTGTAGATTAAACACTGCCTGGTCTCGTCGAGTCGTACGCGTTACTCAGGCAGTCTGTTTACTGTGTTCTCTCTCTTCTCATGTGGAAGAGAGCTATTTTGTTCAGGTCCAGGAAGCATCACCACCATATCCTAGCAAAACTTCCAATGCAAAATTTTTACAAGGAAACCAGCATTCCTGCTACTTTCTCCTGCACACAACCATCTGCCATGGCTCAGCTGACATGCACAGAGGCAGCCAAATCCACTGACATCCATCAGGAGCTTCTGTACAAACAATTCCCTGAGAATGTGACTTCACAACTCCTCTGCTCATACCAATCCCTTATTATTAACAACTGGCCACTGGTTTCAAGATTTATCTCAGAACTAGGAGTGTGAAATTAAACTTCTAGTTCACCGCTTTCACAGATTGGATGATAGCTCCTACTCCCGCAATGACCTGACCTAGGGAACTCGACAAACCAGGCCCCAAATTGAGATGCTCAAGGCAGACATGGCTGCTGTCTGTAGGTCACAACAAGAAGACTTTTTTAATTTGTTTACTTTTACATACAAAAGGAGCACATACTCTGTGGCTGAGGTTTTACATTACGTTGCCCAGGTATACATGATAATGTAATAATAATGTTCTCAATCTCCTCTCCAGCAAGAGACAGGTTCATTCTACTGCCTAGCTTAGCTGAAGATGAACCAACATGGTGGCCTTCTGAGGTGACTGGCAAAGCCAACACCTAGACAAGACCCTCTCACACAACAGTAACGAGGTAAATGGGATATGGAGGTGCTGAGAGGCAATCAGATTAGAGGTCCCACTGGCTATTCACTTACAATGAGCTCCAGGCCAAGAAGCTTCACCTTGCTGAGTCTGCTCCCTCTTAGTAAGAATGAGTCCTTACCACCCATTGCTGATGTGCAACTCATTCATTCATTCTTTCCACCCAATGCTTACTGACAGCTATGTTAATCTTCTATTGCTGTCCCAACAAACCAGTGGTTTAGAATAACATAATCTGAGAGAATTTCAGTGCTATACAAGTTGAACAAAGTTCTAACTGGACTGAAATTCAGAAGTCAAGAGGGCAGTGATCTTCTCTGAAAGAGCATCTGGAGAGGAACCTACTCCCTCATTTTTCTAGCTTCTATAGTTCATGGATTCCTTGACTTGTGGCCCCTTTTTACATCTGCAAAGCCAGCAGTTTTGAGTTTCTTGCATGCTGCCATATCCCTGATTCTCAGCAGCCATAAAGGTTCTCAGCTTTATAGGATTTATGTGAGCTGTTTGGTGCCCAGGATAATCCTCATCTCAAGGTCCTTAACCTTAATCCTCTTTGCAATCTCTTTGGTCACATAAAGTAATATATTCACAGTCTCCAAGGATTGGAGCTTGGGAATCTTTGGAGGACTATTACCTTGCTTACAGCACAGTCCACATATTAGCAACCAAAAGAAGTTCCCTACTGCAGAGAACAAATGTTCTAGTGGGCAGAGACTGACAATAAACAAAAGATATAAGCAAAGTACTCAGCATGTTAGGAGCAAGAAGTGCTACAAAAAGTTTACAGGTAGGTGAAAAAGAACAAGAGTTCCTCTTCTCATCATTTAATCATCCTAGAACAGAGGGCAAACTATAGTATTGCATCTCATGGTAGTTCTGTGAAAGAGAAGATGGGGGCTAATGTGACCATGTATCTGGCACTGAAGTTACGTTAGAGGGTGAGTGAAGCATGTCCATATGTTAAAGTGTGAAGATGTACCCCAAAAAATATAGTCATGTAAATGGCTGGCAAATCAACAAATCTTGATTAAATTTAAAATAAATACATAATAAGATGGTAGTATATATGAGAGAGTAAACTGCTGGCCAGATGGCAGAAGGCATGAAATTGAGATTATGAAAGGGTTGCAGATACTGGGAATGACAAGCTCATTAACTTTCACATATGTATTTAGAGAGCACACATTCTCTCACTTCCAATATGAGTGATTTTTTTTTTTTATGGACAAACCCTGCTTAAGTTTTTCCCTCTGATTTTTAGGGTGGAGTATTTTGATCCTGAATGCATGAGACTTTGTAACACAGTGAAGTACACAAAGGCCCAGCTCTTCAAATTATCATTTGGGAGACCTGGAAAAACCTTTCCTTCTCTGTAACTCAAAGTTTCATTGGTACATTGGCATTTGATCCTGGAACCTCATGCTATTTATAAAGATCAGTAAATATAAGAAAACTATGGTGCAGATCTCTTTTGTCTTTAGAAACATACAACTAACATAGAGAGTCCACAAAGAAACCCTCACATAAATGAGGAAAGGAGAATGGACAAGACCATTTTTTAGGGGAAAGATAGTCGCTTCAAAAAATACTGCTGAGAAAAGTGAGTGCTTATAAGTAATGAATGAAACTGGACTCAACACTACTGCAGACATACCTCAATAGATTTCAATACAAAACTCTTAGGAGAACACATAGGAGAACTGTCTTTTCATAACACTGGATTTGGTAATTATCTCTTCAATTTGGCACCAAAAGCACAGGCAAAAAAATTAAAAGAGAAAAATTAGACTACAACAAAATTCAAAAACACTGTGTATCAAAGAACATAACAATAAAAGGCATAGGAGAAGACCATCTATCTGATGAGTTAAAATGAAGGCTATACAGAGACCTTCCCATAGCTCAGCAACAATAAAAAATAACCCAATTAAAGACAAAGAACTTGAATAGACATTTCTCCTAAGAAGATAAATAAATGGCTAGTGGACATATAAAATGCATCCAACACCACTAGTCATTAAAGAAATGCCAATCAAAATCACAATGATAAATCATCTCATGCCCATCAAGATGGCTACTATCAAAAGAGCAAGCATTGATACAGATATGGAGAAACTGGAACCCTTGCACACTGTGGGTAGGTATATAAAATGGCTCCATTCCTATGGAAAATAATAATGGGGTTCCTTAAAATAAAATAAAAATTGGAAAATAAAATTACCATATTACCAAGCAATTTTACTTTTGAGCACACTGAAAAGAACTGAAAACAGTCTCAGAGAGATAGCCGTATGCTCATGTTCATGGCAGCCCTACACACAATAGCCAAGATGGAAGCAACCCAAGAAAATGATGATTGGGTGAATGGATTAAAAAAAATATGGTATAGGCATGAAATTAAATATCATTCAGCCATAAAAAGAATAAGTCAGTCACACACACAAACACACTATGTGAACACTTGCATGAGCTATGCAATGTGGTCAAAATCACAGAAACAGAGTTAGTTGCTCCGGGGGAAGGTGATGTGTTGTCCTGTAATGGTTACACAGTTTCAGTCTGGCAAAAGAAAAAGTTCCAGAGGTTGACTACAATGCAGTATGAATTTACTTAACCCTTAAGAAAGGTTAAGATGCTAAATTTTATATTATATATTTTACAACTTTTTAAAATTTAAAAGCTAGTAATGTAAGACAGGTAGGAATATATGTGTAGGAAGTCTGTAAAGCATGTTAGAAATAGAAGCCTTACTGCCATGGTGCATTCTTTAAGAAGGAATGAGTTATGCAGAATATACCTGCTACAATTGTGATGAACAGCATACAAGATGGGATGTCTGTCTAGGGTCAAAGGCAGACCCAGGACACAGATTCTCAAGGTTTTTGTGTGTACTCCCAATGCCTAGGTGAAGTTCTGCCAAGTGAGCTTCTGTTCAAACATTATGAATCAACCCAAATCCCATATCTTGAAATCGTAGAAATGGAGTCTAGATGGCCCACATTAAATTCTTTCTGGAATTTGTGTCAGCTCCTTTCAGTTCTTCAGAATTTCAGAGAAATTCATGGTCATAAGACACTGGTTAGTGTGTATAAAATAATATGTGGGGCAAAAATGAATTCTACACACCTATGGCTCTGTGCACATCTGGATATTAGGAAATCACCTACTGGGTCATCGACAATACATTCCCTCTGAAAACATTTATTCAGCAACCACCATCAGCTAGCCCTTAGCCAGACCTTGGTGAAGTGCTGCAAATAAGATCTAACCCCTGCCTTTGTGGAGACTCTGTGAAGTCGAGGAGTCAAAGAGGAAAACCTGTAATTACATTTCAGGATGTACAAATTCAAAGGCTAGAGACAGCATGAGGCACAGGAAGCAAACAAATGGCTCGGTGAGGGTGGAATTCAGGCTCCAAGGCAGGGAACTAGAAAGAAAGGGGGCTACATAAAAAGTTACTGAGTTAGAACAAAGCACAATTTAACTCTACTAAGATGGTAGCATTTCCCATTAAAGATGTCCCCACACTGGCAAAGTGCCATCGAGACGACCATATCAGCTCACTGATTTCATTTTGCTTCCAAAGGAATGGATGCTCCATTGATCTCTCCCCTTGGGAGGTATTTAAATGTGTCCTTAGCCACCTCTGGAGAGATGCACGTTCCAGAGAGTTAAAAGCATGAGTTAGTAAGCAACAGCTGAGGGTTTATCTGAGCTGTGTCTGTCACCCCCTGGCTGTGAAGTTTTGAATGAGTAACTGAACTGCCCAGTGTCTGTATATACATTATAACATGGACAAAAAAGAACAGCTTCTACTTCATTGGGTAGTGTGTGCTAAATGAAGTAATGGATATCAAGTGCTTGGCATAGAGTGAACACTTTGTAAACAGTATGGATGGAATTCATCCATTTAGCCTTTCTTTCATCAAACACTTAACAGACACTGCTCTAGACATTGGGGATTTAAACATAAATAAGGCATAATCATCACACACCCCCAAAGTACACACGCTAGTCATAATAATACAACAGGACAGTGTCAATTTGTTTTTTCTCTGTACCACTTAGGACTTTTGAAAGAAGATCCTGTCTAGGATTTCTCCATATAAAGGACGAGACCCAATTCCAATCAGCTTTGCTGGAGTCTACAAAAACTAAAACAGTCCTAGGAAACTGGCAGTAATAGAACCAGAGGTTTAGAGACAGGATAGAACTTACTATAATCAGGATTATATTCATCACTCCTAACAGAGCTTGCAGAACTCGATGGAATTGTAGCTCTCAAACAGAACAATGCCTTTGCTTTGCCAGTGAGCAAGTGAAGACTGAAAACAACAAACAAGTCTCCCAAGGTCATGCCATCAAGTTTGGTCTTTGCTCCAGACAGTGTTCCTTCCCCTCTTCACATGTCTTAGTCCTTATCTCCTCCTTTAAAATACTCCCTCTTTTCCACATGGAAGAATATAATTTTCATGCCAGAATTTTTAAATGAGGAGGAAAAACCAAAGCTGCTCACTAGTTCTGGTTTCATGTTCAAGAGCGTGTCTGTGAAGGTAGCCTCCTAAGAGGCACTGACTTGGTGCTGGGGAGAACAAGAAGCCGAGTCACAGGAATCTGGGTAATGGGACCAGCATGACATGTCTACTGTATTTTCTAAGATCAAACTCTAGCACTCTGCTTCTCCCCACATTGAGACTGAGAGTAAGACACGGGATTTAGCCAGAGACAAGGCAAAAAACCTCTCCAGCCCCATTTCCACTAACTTCCTGTGTTACTTACTTCAGGACTAGAAGGGGGACCAAGAGGGGGAGGGGGCAGGAGAACGGAGAGGAGCAGCAGGAACAACAGCAGCAAAATTATCCTAATTAAAACATGCAAAGGCAATTCCCACTGGTCCATCTCTGACCTTTCAACTTCATACATTTTATATTTAGTCTTAAAATGTACTACTGCCAAATCGCATATTGGGGTACCTGTGTGTGTTTACAAACACACATGTGCAGACCCCCTACCTCCCTCCACACACACCAAGCCTCCTCTAATTATCATAGTAACATTGTAAAAGGTTTAGACTTTAGAATGCTTGGCCCCAGGTCATTCCACCAGAAAGTCAAAAGATTAAGTATCTGTAACTAAGGACATTATTTTACCTGCTCTGAGATCCTTTCCTCAAACCATATAAAAGATTTTAAACAAAAGCCTCAAAAGTTCACTTTGTCTCCATTTCCAGGTACACTGACAAATGGCTCCCAATAATTATCCCTTTTCCCTCATTCAGCTAAGGCCTCACAGACTTGCTGACATTTTTCCCTTGCCCATTTCTCCAGTGGAGCATGTGCAGTCAGAAAAAGGATTTCTCCTTCACATAAATAAACCTTGAATCATACATCTTTCAAAGAAGATTTCATTTCACCCAACCACCTGATGTTTATTCAACAGGAATCCCATCCTTCTCTTACTCTGCTCCTATTAAGTAGTCCATATTCAGCCAGTACATTCTCATCACCCCAGATAGCCTTGTTCCTGTGCAAAACTTATTATCAAGCCTTTGGCATTTCATCCTATTTGTTCTTCCCACTCCTTGTTGCTGGCCATTCTGTTCCCCTTTATGTGATCTCATTGAACTCTTCAAGGTTTCTTTGTATGTCCCCTTCTTACTCTGGCTGCCTTTGACTACTCACCAGCTTTATTCCAACCTCAATGCTTCTTTCTCCCTTGTGTCTCTCCACCTTTTGCAATATGTGTCTCACATAGGGCTGCACTGTCATCTCTGCCTGCTTTAGTTTCCACCTGCATTGCTCTCTCTCTTTGGAAGCTTCTCTTCCCTTTCTTTCCTTGCCCATGCTCTTTCTACAAAGACAGTCCCTTCTGAAGTGCGTTCAGCTACTCATTGGCCAAGCATGCCTTCCCTTTCACTTTTCTTCCTCCACACCTCTTGTTTATCCCTCATTACTTTTATCACTTTCCTTCTCTGTGACCCTAAATCTCTCATCTGCACTGATTATTGCTCCATCTCAGAAACTTCTCCTTCTCATACCTACTCTGAAGCCTCAACAACATTATTTCCAAAAGTCTCATCTCCTCTCTATTGCCTCTTCTTTCATTCAGGCCCTTGAAGCTGTTGCTGCTGCCCCTGTCTCATTTTCATGTCCTTCTTTTAGAAAAATATTGGAGATACTCTCTTTTACAGAACAGGGGTAACTATCAGTTCACGCCTCAGCCCTCTGCCTTATTTTAAATAGGAGATAAGTTGACACTTTGTTTTGTGCACCCCCAAGCACACTGATCCTCTCCTCACCATTCTTGTTGTCACTATCTTGGCTCTGGTCCTAATTATTTCTCACTGACTTCCCTGCCCCACATGCCCGACTTATTTCTTGTCAATTTCCATCTGTCTTTCATACCCTCTACTTGACTGATTCCAAAAAGTAAAACTGATCAATTAATTCCCCAGATTATAAGACTCTGAGGGCTCCCCATGACTCCCAACATAAAGTCAAAATTCTCCAAGGTAGAATTCAAGTCATTTTTCCTAACCTGGTGCCTGCTGACCACTGCTGGCCGGCATACCTGTACTCACCACCATCCAGGTTCACTGGAGAACAGTGAAGAGACCATTTTGCACTTACATGGGTGCAACTGTAGGAAACATGACTAAATGGAAGGAGGGAGGAAGAAGTTTAAAGAGGAAGGGAGGCCCTAAGTAAGTAACTGCATATTATACTCAGGTACTTTATTGACCAACTGATACCCCAGCTAAACTGTATCAATTATAACTACTTATTTATCAGATGAAATGTATGGAGAGTAACTAGTTCTATACTTCCATTGACACAATCATTTGGATACCCAGATGCCCCCAATATAAATCAGCGTGACAATGATGGTAATAAAAATAATTTCTGGCCGGACATGGTGGCTTGTGCCTATAAGCTTCAGCCTATGAAGCGGCCGGGGCTAGGGATCGCGGTTCGAGTCCTGTCTGGGGCCCGTAGTGAGACCTAGTTCCAAAAAAATAACTGGGCGTGGTAGTACACGCCTGTAATCCCAGCTACCTGGGAAGCTGAGGCTGGGGATTGCTTGAGTCTGTGGTACCACGGGCAATGTGAGCCTGCGGTTCCAAGGGCAAAAATAGTGAGACCTAGTCTCAAAAAATAATAATAATAATAATTCCTAATAGACTACACTCCAGAAAATTTTTGAGGTCTTTACTTATATTAAATAATTATGCCTGAGTAACTGGTGAGCAGATACAGACATGTTAATTAATTTTCTCTAAGCCATACAGTTTTTAGAGCATGAGCAAAAACCCTAAAAGTGATACTATTAAATTTTACACCAAACCTGCATCTGTGGTCTACTATTTTAAGTAGTACTAGTAATTCATACCAAACTTTCTGCAACAACATCTTACAAATATGCTGTCTTATTACAGGTAATGAAGGTTTTGGCCAGGCATGTTCATCTTAAATGTACCACAACATTCTTCCAGAAGCCCATCATGGTGAAAACTATATGCAGTTTGTATGAGAAGACCTAATGTAATTCAAGTTCCACAGATGCTTCTCATTAGTTGTGTGGCCTTAGGCAAATCATTTAACATGAACCTCAATTCTACTTATAATGGAGATATTAATACTTACTCTCATAGAAATGCTCTAAAGTATAAATGAGATAATGTATATGAAAATATTTTGCAAAAGTTACTCATTTCAATTCTAGCAGTTCTAATCTAACACCAATATAACTATGATTTTCCTCCTGCTGGGAAGATCACCTGGAGCTCCTTAATTCATAGAAATGGAAATGCTGTAAATATGTGGCCTGAATTTATCCTGGACATGAATAATCAGAGACCTGGCATGTAACTTTTTTTGTACTCTGAGTCTTATCCTGTAGAAAGTCAGTCCTTCTTTTAAATCTTTCATTGGAAGGGACCAGCAGAGATGATTTCAAAAATGAGGCAAGGAGAATAAGAAAGAAAAGCCAGCTTTGGATCCTATGATGATTTCATAATTTGTCTTCTTTTATGCTGTTTTCCCTCTCCCAATTCCACAACAGCTTTCTTCCTCCTCCAGTTGTGACTACTTTTCCTTCTACTTATGCATACCCCAGAGTTCACATGATTATGTCATCAGCAGCCTTCCAACACTGTGCCACTCACATGATCATTTCCTACAAAGAGTTTAGTTCTTGCCCCTTGTTTCCAATGAACACACTTTCCTCCAGCTGGACAGGAGATGCTCAATTGGTCCTGACCACATCCAGTCAGTGACAACTGAATTTAAACTCAGATGCCTGGTCACAACCAAAGCTCATTCCAGGATACCACACTACCTCTATCTTTCTGGTTCCAGGTAATTCACTAATTCACTACTATTTAATACCCCCATACTATGCATGGTAAGGAATAATTTAAGAAGCAAAAAGATACAAAATTGACTTGGAGGGGTATGAACACGGAGGTAGCGGTGAGAGAGGTATCTGTCACTGAACTGTGTCTCTAACGAGTACATTAATTCACACACGTTTATTATTGGATCTATCATATGTAAGATAATCAAGGAGAGCTGTCAAGGAATGTTATTAGAAACTGTATCTTAAAGAACTGATCTCCCTGCTTGAAACATGGGAAGCATACTAAACATATCTATTAACTAACACTTCCATATTCTTCATTAAACTTCAGTCTATAAGAACGTAGGCCTGTTTCATTTGTTTACTTGAACATTAACTATACATCTACTGTGTGCAAAGATAAGTTATGTGACACAAAGAAAACTGATCCTAGATGTGTGCCTTGATGCTATCATATAAAAATAATTTTCTAAAGGCTGGCTGAAGCACTTAACTATCCATGTGTTCTATACAGGCTTTCCAAAAAGCAGGTGAATGCATGAGCACAGAGGGTGTGTCTAACCTATGTTTATGAAAAGTTCATCTTTTAAGTTAAATATAGATACAAAGAGTAACATAAAAAATAATCTTTACCATTCCCTTGCATCTCCTGGAGAAATCTAGTTCATGTCAGACTACTTATCTCCTTAATGAGGATATCCTAAGGTCACTTTCACTCAACAGAAGTCAGCCCAAATCTCCCTATTTAAAGTATGTAATGAACACACCCACTTACTGACTTATTTCAAATCCTTTCACTCACTTATTTCTGAATTCAAAATATATTTATTGAACAATTGCCTGGTTTCAGCCCTGTGTTAGATGTTGTAAGAAAGATAATGTTCCTTGCTATCTAAGAGCTCACAAACTCATAGAGGAAAAACCTCAGGCCAATAAATTAATTTCAAAAAGTGGAAAGGAACTAGGACAAACAGTAGAAAAAAAACTGGGACAAAAAGCAGAGAGAAACTACCTCTGCTCAAGAAATGTCAGAGAAACCAGGAGAAGATATCTTGGAAAGTCTTGAAAGTAAAGTGGTAAAAAATTGGGGGTGATATAATCTCATTATATGGGACAGTGCTTCACAAAACCCTGATTTGCTAAAGGTTATTAGGAAATAACCACAAGGCACATGCAGTTGAAGCCAAATCATATATGGGGCTAGAGAAACAGAGATGAACACAAGAGGATGTTTCTAAAGTCACCAATGCCATACTGTGGAGTATTATGCAAGTCACTGCACTAGGGAGACTTGTTTTTCTGAAATTCCTTCAAAAGTCAGCATGGTATTGGGGGAAGATGCAGACCCTGGTGTCAGACTTCTGTGGCTACACTTCCAGGATCCACCCCTTTCTCCCTGTGTAACCTTCAACAAGCTAACTCCTTAGTCTTAGTTCCTTATGCAAATGAAGATAAAAATAGTACCTAATCATGGGGTTGTTGTGACAGCTAAATGAGCATTCAGAGTCATGGCCAATCACTAAATATTAGCAATAAGGATCTGTCCATAGCAGAACCATGACAGCCACTGAGAAGATTTTTGGTTTTCCCCACTTTCCACTTCAGGTTAGTAATCAGGCAAACCTTCTAGAAATTGTCCATTACTGGAATTTATTCTGATCACAGGTCAGTGAACTCCATCCTGTGGGCCAAATCTGGCTCACTGGCTATTTTTCATATGTACAGAAACATATTCATTGTGTGTTGTCTACAGCTGCTTTTGAGCTATGAATGGAGA